>JBAJHX010000042.1:11519139-11540762 GCA_037176925.1 Amniataba percoides | reverse complement strand
TTCTCAATAAAAGCCTGTTGTTTTGAAGGTTGTGGAGATTGCACCCGCTTTCCAACTGGACCCTCATCTGAGAGACCGACTTCATGCTGATGCTGTCAACCTCGCCAGACAGGTATGTTTGTGTGTTTTTTGTGTTGAAGCCAATACCAATCAACCATAAAGCGCTCTTTCTTTCTTTCTTTACTTTTTCTCTCTCTCTTTCTCTTTTTCTTTCTTTGTTTTTCCTTTTCTCTCTCCCCCTTTTGTCTTTCTTTCTCTCCTTCTCTCTGTCTGTCTTATTTCAGTGTCACACAGATATTTCTCCTGGGCTTAGCTTAACTGAACTTTTGATTTCATTAGGTAAAATGCTCCTAACTAGAAGAAAAAAGTTTTATGACAGAACCCCTTCATTTTTAACCACTGTGTGTACAGAAGTATTAGGTTTATATTAAAATATTAATTATTCGTGTGGCTGTGGTCTCATGTTAAGGCTCTAGGAAGCTGTTTTTCCTCTAAAATATGGAGGCAGGTGTCAGCATGTTGAATGTGCAGTGTTGCAGAGTTTTGACCGCTTTGAAGTTGGCAGACTTGAGGAGAAATAGCTCTGAAACTGAAAAAGCATACCTGGCAAGGATGCCCGCTTGTATTTCAGAAGTCTGAGATAATTCCCAGTGCTATTAATTCTTCTGTCCATAATTGGTCTGAACAACAACTGGATTCTCCCCAGGAATGTTAATTGTCTATCTACCTGTGATTCAAATGAGGGGACGTTACTGTTTTGCCAAAGTGTGCAAATGAAAACTCGGCTTGAAAATGAGTGGAAATAGATTTCAGCAGTGTGGAGGGTAAATGCAAATGTGGAATTGAATGTTTGAATAGTTTTTGAGTGCATCTCTCTATAATCATTGTCACCAGTTGTGCACGGTGATTAGGATAGAGAAAAGAAGCAAAACCAGTCTCTGCAAAGCGAAAGCTCACCTTGTATTAAGCCTTTTAAAATAATTTATATCACAGCTGTCTGGCTTTAGTATTGCTGAAAAGTTGGCTCAACTATGACAGCATCACTTAACAGTCAAGCCTCATCTCTCAGAGGAGATTTCAAGTAATGGCCTTTTCAGGTAATGGCCCAGTTGAGAAATGGATAGAAGTAAAGGGAGAAGAGGAGGATGGAGACGAGGATGGTGATTTGCTAAAGAAATGACCTTGGTGATGGAGAAATTGTTATATGTGAGAGAGAGAGAGAGAGATAGAAACTTTATACAAGACTCATGATGTGACCTTGCTTCAGTTTTTTTCCCCTGTGCAGGAATAAAATCACAAGATCACCCATGTCTGCTGATGTCTGCTTAAAGTGACGATCCATGTCTCCTTGTGTATGTGTGTTTAAGAGCAGCAGTGGTGACAAGCCTTTGTCCGGGATTTTTCTCTGCACATTATCTTTTGAATCAAGAGAGTGATGTTGTTCCTTAAATGTCAGTGTGTGGATGAAGGCTACCAACAAGAGTACAGCATGCGTTCATGCATCCCCACGCCAGTTTACTATTCCTGAGAGGGCGTCGATTGACTTGGCACAAGGACGTGTTTCAGCTCCATCACACAGACATGACTGCGACGTGCTGTCTGCATGAGAACACTAACTCTTGTTGTTGCATGCAGGAGGGAAATTTTCTCCTGTTTCCAAACCTCGAATCTGAGCTCATTTCCATTGTTTACTCCACATGTCATATTCACCTATCAGCCCCTCTAAAGCTCACTAATGAACACATACTGTATGTCATTTGTTTAATCCTTACCCAGTGTAGAAATGAGAAGTTCTGTTTGTTTTTTGATTTTTTTTTTTCAGGGTTAGGTGCTGGAACAGTTTATTGGCTCTGATTGTGGTGACTTTCTGGAGTCTTGCCTGGATAGATTTGATACAGACAGGGGAGTTGTATCTTTTCATCGACTTGTCCATGTATATTCATTATTATCTGTTTATTATAGTCTAAAAAGACAAGTAATAGATAGTGTATAAGAAGTCACACAGCTGAAGGATAAAACTTGCAGCGTTTGCAGATTATCACCAGGGGTCTCACTTTCTCTTGGCCTCATCTTCCATGTCTCTCCCAAACACCCCTGTCCTCCTCTCCCCCTCCCCCTCCTGTCATTGCATTTCCCTGTTATGTGTTGTGATTGCATTTCACATTGAGTCAGTCCCCACAGTGAAGGCTTCCACTTCAGCGCTGAGCCCAGCTCTCACTGCAGGTATTGGAAACCTGCTCCCCGAGCAACGCTGAGGTTGAACTTTGGTACTTAGTTGGGTATTTTTAATGCTTGTATGTTTGTCACAGCCTGTGCGTATGTATGCGTGTGAGGCACCATTTATTTTTAATGTGCACTGTGGTCCTTATAGAATAGAACTAGATGGAGACGGTACATTTGTGGAGCACACGTGTGCTGCCATAAAACCACAGTTATCGTCCGTACACAAACATTAAACGTGTTTGTTTGTCTCAAGTGGCCAGTTTACCACATTTGACTTTTACTGTGGAGACATTCATACTCCGTCTTCAGTACGCAGAAAGTAGGTGCTCAGACACCTTAATGCGTTTGAAGTGTAATTAGAGTTTTTTTCAATGTAATCCTCAGCTCATTAAAATGTAATGGCATAGTGGTCCAGACTTAAGCCGCTATCATTTCACACGTCTGTGTACATGTACCGTATGTGCACACATGCTGTCACTCCTGCTTTTTCTTGCTCCTACATATTGGGCCACACCACAGGAAGTCCACCACTCTCAAAAACATACTTGGTATACACGTGGAAAGATGCTCAGTATAAATAGAAATACTGGGTGATACATTGTCCTCACTCCATGTGCTGTATGCTGCTTACACACTCATGCATATACACATTTTTCTACCTCCCCCCCAACACACCTGGCGTCTCCTGGCTCTTATCTGTTCTCAATGGTGGCTCTATAGCACCGGCTCTCTGTCCCCCCTCATCTTACCGTCAGTGTGCATCTCCCATCTTCCATTATCAGCAGCCTCCATCTGAGTCTTTCAGAAAGCACCGCTGTCTTTGAACTCACTGCGGACCACAGAATTTCCTGAAAGAATGTCCCAGAGAACAAAGTTGCCTGGCAACACTGACGGCTGCAGGAAGTTACTTCAGCTCACGGTGAAAAGGGTTTGAGCTCAGAGTGGCTATCAAGCCAGGGCTCACAAGAAAATCAGAGATATTGTCAAATTGCTTGCTATGCTGTTATGTATTATCTGCTGCTGGGTTACAGCTGATTTTGTGTACTTGTTTGTAAATGTTTTTCTCTCTCTCGTCTCAGCCCTCAAACTGTCAGGCTGCCGTGTCTTTGCTTTGCTGTCACTGTAGTTTCAAGGGACGGACTACGGCTGACATTTCATTTAGCCAACACATGCAAATATCTCAGCCAGTCCTGATTAGTTTTATTAATGATGCGTCTCACTATAGCAGTGTGGGGTTTTCATAATCACAGTGATTGGGCCACAGATTGGGCGCTTCATTGCTTGCTCATTCATCCATGTGATAATTTCAGTCTTTTTGATACCTCTGATATCTGCCTTGCTGTGCAGCAGTTGTGTTGCATCTGCAGCGGGTTGACGAGGCTTGAAAACACCAGCCTGGATTAGATACTGCAGGCAACAGTGCCCCCCTCCCCATTGTTTTGGTTGGTGAGCATTAGTTTTTTTTATACACAGGAAGTAAGGTTGGATACTGCCATTTAAGCATAAATCCCTTCTTCTTGAACTATCAGCTGTCAGCACCTAAGTGCAGTCTACTAAGAATTTAATGTCAGCTGTCAAAGTTGCACTGAGTCTCTCTTGATGGCTGTATCAATAACAAGTGAGAAGTGGGGTCTTTGTTGCATCTGCCATAATTCACAAGTCATATTTACTTTTGTATGACAACATTTGTCTTTGCTGGGCTGCTGGATGGCCAAAACAATGTGTACTTTCCTTGCTGCTTTCAGAAGAAAGGATGCTTGTTGTGGAAATTTGTAAAAATGGTAAGATTAATTGACCAATGAAAGCAGCAGTTACAGCTGATATCAAAACTTGCCATCCAGCTGTGTTCATGGGTTGTTGATGTTTTTTGGCAGTATAAAGTTTCAGGAACACACGTAGGAAACCTTCTACAGCAGGAGAGTGTTTTGGCCATTTTGCTTTCAACACAATCCTTTCAGTGTTCATTGCTTTTTAATGTCTATTTTGTGTGTGTGAAATATAAAGGGCTACAGTATAACTTAGAGCTTGAGTCAGTTAACAATCTTGTGGTTGTTTTTTCACAGCCGTGTAGTAGTAAGACTTACAGTACTATGTCAGGAGATTATGTAGCAGCCCAACTCTGGTCCAGATCAAACAAAAGGTCTACAGAAGTGTTGCATATACAGTACAGTGGTGGCATCTTTTAATTTTAGGGTTTCCTCTGCTGTGGAAAAAGAGTTGTTATGTTTGGTGATATAGCTGACCTGGCTGTTTTCCATTTTTATCTACATTTTTTCTGGATTGAGTTGCACTGTCTCTCCCACTCTATGGGCTTCTTCACATTTTTTTCGATAGGATCTTGGAGCGGTCTTTATGATGTAGTTTGGCAGCAAGTTTCTGCTCTCTTTACAAGGCTCTATATCATGATTGGGATTTGGCAGCGATAGCTGCTGTGAAGGAGTGTAAGCAAAATGGAAAACGGGAGCCTGTGATCAAAAATAATTAAGCTTTTTGAGCTGCTGTAATGAATTTTGTTCTTTTTAATGTCAACTGATCCTACTGTTTGAGCCACTCTGGAGGTTTAACACTGAATGATACATCAAAAGAGTTGCACTTCCTGGTCTTTTGAACGGTTGTTAATCAGTGAGGTGTGCCTGTTTAGCTATTAGTGCTTTAGTATGCATGTTAGCTCACCTAGATGTCTGTGGGCAACCAAACAGTCTATCAGTCTAATTAGCTCAACATTTGTCTTGGTGTGTGTGAGAGGAAAGACAAGAAGGGGTGTGTTTGTAGGTGACTTAAATGTCAGCAAGGCCCTCACAGTCTGCCGTTTTTGTTTCATGGTGTATTTATCGGTTTAACCTTAAGACAAGGAGGAGGCAGAATCACTGTCAGATAGGTTGTGCAGCTGTAATTAGGAATTCACTTCTGGTAGTTGTGTGGGTGACACACAATTGTTGACGATTGAGACTTTGTTGCATTTTACACTGTACATGATGCAGTCTCACCCACTCAGTCTTGTTCAGTTTTTTTTTCTCCTTTTTTGGGGCGGGGGTGTTGTTGGGAGAGGTGAGGTTTTCTTTTTTTGGCAGAAATGAGCAGAAACATTGAAGCTGGGCCAGAAAACGACTCTTCTGTCTTTTTTTTCGCTCTCATGAAGCGAGAGGAGTAGAAGAGGGTAGAAAATTCTAATTTGCTGCAGTTTTTTTTTCTTTTTAAATGTGAGATGGAGAGCGTAGAAGTGGAGACAAAGATTTGAAATCTCTGTGCTTCTGATGATTTGAAGGGAGGCATCATTTTTGGCATTTTTGAGTGTTTTTAGAGAATGGGGAGAAATAATTTGTTTGTGTTGAGTATTTTGCTTGTGTCTGCCTGCTCATTTTCCCACTGTCCCCTGAGAAAACTGCTGCTCAGATGCACAAATATGCCGACAACAAAGCCCCTTTGAAGGGGTTACAAATATTTAGTTTGCTAAAAACTACAGTGCTTAGCTGTTTTAATAAATCAAACTTTGTGAATTTGTTAGGGATGATTTTCAGTGTCTTTGATTTGATTTTGGTAGTTTAGGTGAAACTTAATGCTTGGCTACACAGAAAACACTCTTTATTAGAATCTTTAAAAACAAAATACAATATTTATCTCTTGATATGATTGTTTGAAGTAGGTGTTCAACTGCCAATTTCTGAGAAGAGAGACTCTTGTGATTAAAAGTTTTTAGGTTACATGATTTAGTTATTATGCAGTATATTCTTTCTCCTACTCCTGATCAAAACAGGACTTCAAACCAGCAACTGTTGATTGTTCTCTACTTAAAAGCTTTAAAGAAGTAACCGGTCTTTCTTAGTTTGTTGAAATAATTTCTACATTCAAGTTAAGGAGTTTAATTGAATTTTTTAATATTTTTGTTTCGTGCATGCAACTACATGACAGCAGGTGTCAATGTGGATTCACTTTATTTTCTTTTTCCATATGTGGGATTATGTCCATATACACTCCCCACAATGAGAACTCATTATGAAATCAGATCAATAAATGTCATTGTAACACCATGGTAATGCTTACATAAAGCATTTTATGCATGCACCCTTGTGTATTTTACAGGTAAAGGGCCCTTTCATGACCGTGCAGAATTTGGAATATAAAGAAAAGATGACTTTAAAAGACTGTATGATTAATATTTTTGTAGTAGAGTGAGATGGAGTCCCTTTTCTCTAACCTATTTTATGTTTGTCTTAAATGAGTTAGAGTTTCAGTGACATTGTGGAAGTGTCTGTGGCCTGACATCACCTTTAATTACACAATAGCACCTACTGTGTTTTTGTGTGTGTGAGACATTAAATACTCTTTCAGGTGTGTCTGTCTGGTGTGCGGTTTCAGGCCTTACGCTCTCTGTGTTTCTGTAAGCTGTGTTTGTGTGTACGCATACACACACGTCTGTCAATCCACCGAGACTGTTAAACGCGGAATTAGTTCTGCTGTCAATCACCATGGTGACGGTGAGTGAAGAGATGACACGCTCTCGCTCAGATGAGTAGAGGCACACACTCACGTACACGGGGGGGCTCATAAACTCAGACTGACACTTGGTCCCTGGAGGTGGTCAGTGTACTGTAAACATTATTACTACTTACAGAGCCATAAACGTCTCGCTTGTGTGTGTTTGTGTGTCTGTGTTTGGTCCCATTTTGACTTTAAAACTACCAGCACTTTTTGCCCTGAAAGCATATTTTAATATTCCATTAGGAAAACCAGCATTTGGAAATGGGGTAGACGAAAAATGTTCCAGTCTTCTCCCCAGTGAGTTTGTGCATCAGTCAGTTTTCTTCCTGTTTCTTTTCTCTAATTAACTTATTTATGTTCTGCCTTTCATGATTCCCTCCATTTATCTTGACGTCTTTTTGGTGTCTTCATCTGTCAGCCACCTTCTGTGGTTCTTCTTTACACCGTGTCCCTCTCCTCTTTCATATTCAGTACTCTGTGGTATCTAATGCTATATGTTTTCTTTTTTCCTCTTGGTCTTCTGTGTTACTCTGCTCATTTGCTCTCACTCATTCTGTCTCCTGAATTATTTTAGTTACAACATATACAGGAAGGTCAGCAATAACAAGGGTCTATTTGTTCCTTTGTTGAAAAGTTAAAAATCCTAATCTATCAAAGACAAAAAGACTTTGATCCAACATAATGAGCCAATGAATCCCAAGATTTTCTTCTCTGAATGAATGCGTGTAGTAGTGCATTGGTTGCCGTCCTGTTTTGCTTTACACCCTTTTGAAGTAAAGAAATGTTAATTATGACGCCTTGGCATAAGTTGAAAAATGTTGTAGTGTAATGTAGTTTCAAGCAGTTTAACCAAAAAGTGATGTTTCATTCTCTGACAGTTTTTCATAATTTTCACATGACTTAACTGCTGCAAATGTCTTTCTCACGAAGATAATAAAAAACACTGAAAAAATAGTTTCTGTAGCTAAATCATATTCCCCCCCCAAATCAGGACAGCTTAATTAGCACTTAATTAGCACTGAATATAACTCCATTTCTTGCAGTATTGGCAATTGCGAGTGTGGAATCTTTAAGATTTACATGATCATTGGTAATATTTAGCCATATCATTTACATATGAATGCCTCTATTTTATTCCTCTCTGTTGTTGTAATGCATCATTCAATCTATAACCAGTCATGAAAGCAACTGTAATCACCGTGTCTGGAAGCGTTTTTTTTTTTTTTTCCCCCACATAGAACAACAATGCCACAGCGCTGCCCACATGATTTGATTGACAAGTGGTCTGAAGGAAGCAGATTGCATTGCAAACACACAACAACACTGACAAATGAAAACAAAAATAATGCAGTGTGTAAGATGACAGCCCTAACTTCAAGTTAGCCTACATGAATATGATTTTAATTTAGGTTTATATAAGCAACAACCAACTGTGTTCTAACCTTCTTTTCCCCACTTTCTCCTTTTTTCATTCTTCCCTTTTCCATTTCCTTCTGTTGGGTCAGCATCAGTATATGTGTCCATTGTATCTGCAGAGAGCAACGACAGATTCTGCTGTGGTGTGTGTAACGTAGGATGCATAAGTGGTGCTGAAGTCTTAGATGTCGGGGTGACATTGGCACTTGCGACTGGATGCAAGCTATTTTGAGCATCTGTGGCTTGTATCCTCATGGCTGCAGAGTCCTCATGCCTGTGTGTATTGCATGTTTAAATTCAAGCGCAGAAAGTAAGTGTGATATTGGAATGGATGGTGCTTTTCCTATTGCTGATTATAAAGGCAGTGAGTGTGTGGATATAGGAGTGTGTGTTTGAATTTCAGATGAGCATATAAGGCTTTTTGGGAATAGAATCCTGTAGACCGTAAAGGCGGTGATGTGAGACTGTCTAGAAGGGAGGTTGGGGAAGGGTTGGACGTCTAGATTGAGGGTGAGAAAGCAACAAGACAGTAAGGCATAAAGCAGAGGGAAAAAGATAAAGGCGGGGGGGTAACAGGGAAGGAAAGGGGAGATGGCAAACCTGCTAGAAATGAAGGGAGTATACAGAAACCAAGTGAGCTGGTCAGAGGATGCAGCGACTGAGACAAGAGGAAGTGAGGAGAAAGACAAAAGCAGGGAGGTATTGATTCTTTCCGCCAGCTGGGGGGGAAACTCAAGCCAACTGTGCTTTCTGAAATTAGAGCCAAGGGAAAGGTGGAAGGATGGAGTGGAGGGTGGAGCAGAAAATGGTAGGAGAGAGCAGCAGGCAATGTGCCATAATAACACTAAAGAATAGTGAAAAATACATGCCTATGAATAATAAATGGTCACAGCAGTGGTTGTTACAGATGCCGGATCTGTACTTGAACTGCAAAATGAACGCTTAGATTGTACAAAACAAATATTTTATTTTGAAACCTTTCATTGGAGAAAAATGATTTTAAAATGGTGATAAAAGGAAAAGAGATTTAGTTAATTTATGTGAGTGAGATCAAAACCAGCCATACTGACATCTCACCGACAGTGACACCACCTAAGCAACCAAAACACGTCTGGTTCCAAACAAAGGCACAAATGATTTGGATAACATTGTCTAAATTGCCTTCGAAATAACACTGGGAATGAAAGTTGAAAGCTAGAATGGCTCTACAGGCAATCATGGGTCAAATGATTGTGGTAAAAAAGTTAGAGCGCTTAGGAATGAGTGCTGTAAACTCAGACAAAACAAGTCTGAGTACTTCAAACTGGGAAAGTAACTCTCGTTCATTTTAAGTCTGTAGCTCGCTCGTAGTCCTTTTCATGTCTTATCACAGAAAACAGTAAATGATAACAAATAATGGCTGTGGTTAAGGCACTCAATGAAATGGAGCAAACATTAAGGTTCTGAGTTATGCTTGTGCTTTTAATGTGAAATCTTCAATTTCAGCCAGTTAGAGTGAAAGGATGGGAATCACTCTGCAAACATTGTTTATGTCTCCTTACAGAGAGGCTGTAGTGTGTGCAAGGTGTTTCATAAGAAGCTGTATAATTCACCACTTGTGAAATGCTGTCCATTTAGTTTGTTGACCCATCCCACCTGCCACACAACACAAGTACACTTCACAAGGCAGAGTCTGGTCTGACTGCATCTCTCGACTGGAGACTAAAATGGGAGATGCATAGGTATATTTAATACAACTGCTAATATGTATGTTTATTTATAATAATGATTCTGAATAAATGCAAAATGGGTCAAATGTGAAACCTCAGTAGTAAAGGGACTAGATGACTGAGGATGTACTGCATGTGGTTTGTAAAAGAAAAGGAATGAAAAACCTAGAAGTCTTTAAGGGGAGATCTCACCTGGACAGGCTGCTGCTTTGGCCTTTTACATGGGGCACGCTGAGCCCAGGTGTGACTCATTGCACTGCTACAGACCCTGCAGACAGCAACAAACACAACAAAACAAAAGCAGAGCAGCAACAAGGCTAAACAAAGCACGGGAGCCATCCCAGAAGCTGCTTAGTTTGTACTCAAATGCACTTTCGATAAATGGAATGAAAGTGAAAGCTTACCACATCACTTTGCAACCAGGCTGAGTGTGCTGAATACCAATTAAGTCATAACACCTGCTGGCAAAAAGGTGTTGATTGCAGACAAAAACTGGTAACAAAAATGCTCCAATTCTTTATTAAAGCACATTAAAGGAGCAAAAAACTTTGTACTGCTGGTGTAGCTTTTGGTGGATTAGTTTTTCTTTTTGCTGTTCTACTGGAACACATTCACCACGGATGGTAGCCACACACATTGATTTTTATATGGTCGCAGTCTATATTTTTTTTGTCAAGGTTTTTTTTATTTTATTTTTTTCCAATGATGGATAAAGGTACCTTAAGCTATGTTATGTTACTGAATACCAGAGCTTACCAGAACTTATCTGGTGAAGAAGTATATTTTTCCAACCCAGGGACCCACAGTTTGACATAAAACTATGCAGACAGGAAGTCCAGTCCATTTTGTTAATTTCTAATTGGATTAAAGAGTGACAGCTTCTGCCAAAATGACATTAGTCCCCAAATACGAGGGGCCTGCTGGGTACTTTTTGGCAAAGGCTTGTGAATTACAGTTTAGCTTGTAATGGAATCATCAGCATCACATTGGGGTGTTGCTGCCCCGTCAGGCCTCGTTTTGCAACACTGACGAGCTTGCGCTACATTACTCCTTACTTAGCATCCTAATGATGTACGGTATGTCTAAATGGGTCTACTGTACTGTACTGCCAGCTCTGGCCTCCGAGGACTGAAAGAAGAAAGGAGGAGCAAATTTTTTCAAACAAATCTTCTAATGCGGGCAGAAGAATTGTAGTCATAATGTGCTGCTTCATGCAGTAAAAAGTGGAATCTCTCTGATGAGTCAAGATGGAAGAAAGAAAATTTGCCTATGGGGAAATTAAATTGGAAAGACAGGAAAAGTTTTTAAAGTCTTTTGACTGAATAAGCGGTACACACGAGCACTCTCTCGCACACAAAGCGTGAGCACTGAGTGAATGTTCTGTCAGCTGTATTGGCCATTTTAGTCGCAGCTATGGATGCAGAATGAGACTTAAAATTGCAATGCTTGTATTGCATTGAAGGAAGCCTGCTCTCTCCTCCCTCACCTCTCACTTTAACTTGTATGAGAGAGCAAGAGCTGTTAATGAAACTTGAGTGGACACACACACACACACACACACACACACACACACACACAAGCACACACACAAACAAACTCACTCGCATCAGCAGTTTTCCCTATTTAGTATAGCGCCTTGATTATGCACATGGGATAAGAATTGTCAGTCAGCTTACTTCACCCTCTTCTATCTCTTAACATCCCTCTCCTTTTCCCTGTTTCCCCTTCTTATGTGCCCTCTCTGCCCACTTCTGTGTCAGTGCACATACAATACTCATCAGTGCTTCATCTTTTCCATCTAATCATCCACTCTTTCTTCTTCTTTACTCTGCTCTACCCTTCCTCTGTATGTTTAGATTGTTTTTTGTACATTGAAGCTTTGCTGCATTTTTATGGAATAAGCTTTTTAAATTATAAAAGAAATTGAGTGTGGATAAGCAATTAGTTCACTATATTACGTGTGTAAATGTGTTCTATATAGCATCTGGGTGTGTTTATGTTTTATGGTGAATTGGTTTCTTCTGGGTGAAGATTCATTGTGTGAAAGTTATACTGTAGGGGGTAAATTGGATGTAAACACTGAAAAGGATTTAAATTTGTACTATGTTATAGACTTTAAATTGAACCATATTATGATGTTATTGTTTCACAAAATGTTATTTAAACTAATGAATGAGTGTATTTATTTATTATTTGAGTGTAAGCTGGTGTGTATTTTATCATCCAGTGGCTGTTTATGGTTAAAAACAGACATACACATATGGACAAACAATGATGCAGACATTAACATTATACTTACATTTTCATATGTCTAACAAAGGCTATGGACAAAAAGGTATTTGTTTATATATTTATGAGTTCGCTTATAGGCAAACATATATTCAGTGTGGGACAGAAATGCAAATGAACATATGCATACTTTACACATGCAGTATACATTACGCTGACATAAATTTGGAGTGACAGAAAACAGAACATACACATTCACACATGAAAATGGCTTGACACAAGGCGCACACATCACATGCATAATTAGACCCAAACACAAAATCATCTCTCTTGCTCTCTCTCTTGCACTCTCTCTCTCTCTTCCTCTCCCCCTCCATCTCTCTCACCCCCCAACCCCCCTCTGGCTGTGTCAAATGCTGCAGTGTGGGTGTCGTCTCACAGGCTACAGCCAAATCTTAGTCTGACATGCACACCAAGCAGTGTGCGGACACATGCACACAGCTGCAGTCTTATGAAGTAGAAAACGTATTTCTGCCCTGGCCACCTTTTTCGGAAGGAGTGAGAACGAGGGAGTGAAAGAGGGAGAAAACGGAGGGTGGGGGAGTGATGGAGAAAGGAGTGATATGGAAGTGTATATACAAGGAGTGAAGAAGCCATTGCAAAAGCATATGAGGAAAAAAAACAGTTTGGCCTGATTTTTGCATTGAAGTTGCTTATAGTCTATCAGTATATAACCGTATATGTTTTTGTGTTTCAGTAGGCTCACCTCTGTTCACGTGCAAACATTAATCTTTGTTTGCGACAGCGTGTTGTCGAGGCTTATATTTGTGCAGAGGCATGCATGTGTCCGCCTTTGTCCAGCTGTGTGTGTTGTGCGGTGCTCTTTGATCATTAAGCAGCTGTATTCACTCCTCCTCCTCATCATTTCATAGACAACAAGCTCATTATGCTTCCATTAACTGCTGACAGAGCGAAGGGCGAATGAGGGCAGAACGAGAGACGGAGGGGACAGAGCGAGAGAAATAAAAGCAAAGTGCAAGAGAGGAGAGAGGCATGACTGGCTGACTTACCCAAAAACGAGGAATAATGCCCTAATATTAAGAAAGATTTGGGGAGAGGGATGAGCAGAGAATAGGAAGGGGTGAACGAGGCGAATCGTAGGATATGAGATCAGGGAGGAGCGGTGGAGAATGGGGAAGCCTTAAAATGTAGCAGGGTGTAAGTAAGATGTGAAAAGAGGGATTTAAGAAAAGTGGGTGCAGTCAGATGGAGGGGTAATGGGAATCTTTCAGAATAAGACAGTCTTGACATTTTGACCGGCAGCGCGTGTGATTATTTGAATTCCCCACACACTCATCACTTTATGGGATATAAAATTTTCAGCTTTTCAGCAAGTCTGTTTTTTTTTCTGTTAGACAAAATCAGTATTTGGAAAACCATGATTGGGTATGATTACTATCAAATGTAATTTTCCACAGAGTTTGATTAGATGATAGAGTAATCACAAACTTAATTTTAACAGCCTCATCGTTCCACAGTGTGAAAAATGCAAAGAGACCATGAAATGGCTTCTTTATTTGTTTGCTGTGAAGTTCTATAGGATATCTGTTACATGGCAGTCAGAGAGACAAAACGTATTACTTAAAAGATGTGTGATGATGTGATGTCATAGCTGGTTAGGATGTGTACTAGTGCAGGATGAGCTGACCCTTAATTATGTGGTTTTTCAGGAACATTTCTTTCAAGGTAACCTGTGGAGATTTTTCTGTGCAAACAGAGTTATGTTTATATTCACGGTTTCTCTGCAAAACGCATTGTGCCGTTAATATTTATCAGGCCTGAAGAGACCACACTCAGATGAAGATGATCAGTTGAACAGCATGATGGGGAAATATTAATCACATGCAGATGCTTCCTTATGTGTGTGAGTGAGATTTGCCGACCCACTGTGAAAATCATGGCTCCATAGTGTTTTTTTTGTTCAAAAACTCCCCAGGATACTGTGCTAGCTAACACAAATGTAGCTCAACGGGGGTCATATTTTGTTCTGATAGCTAGCTCCAAAGTTTAAAGGATAACAGACATCTTTGAATCTTGTCTCTTTGGGTCAGGTTTCAACTAGGGAAAAGATTTAGGTTATATAATGTGATTTGATACTGCGTCCAGTTTTAATGAAATGCAGTTATGTCCTGCCCTAAGCAGCATTAACTGTGGCATTAAGTGGCAGTATCTATCTAAAGGTTGCTTAATTTAGTCACCATCAGCCATTCGTCATAGCAGAACATGTAAGACTCTAGAGTAGAGTGCATATAATAGCCTAATTCTGTTTCATTACTTATGAATTCAGCTTTTCAGCTGAAAGAGAGTCTAATTTCTTCTTTTAAAAGCTACAGGGTGCTTTTCAGCGATTGTTCTTACAGTTTACCAAAAAGTCTTTGTAATCCTTTCAGCATGTCTGTGGTGTTTGCGATGTAAAAGAGTTTGGTAATCAGATTACTGTAAAGCATTTATAGGTAATCTTACACTGTGGGGCAGCCGCAGCAGCATTTTACCTCCGGGAAAAAAATGGTCATTCTACCAGCCTGAAAGCACCTCTCATTTAGACATGGAGAAGTGGCAGATTGAGGGAAGTGGGAAGAGGAGTAGATTGAGGGAGGGAAGAAGAGACGAGCAGACAGAGATGGAGAAAAGACTCTTGTAAAACGTTATGGTCTCATATATCGTACAAGTCAGAGGGAGAAGAGCAAGAAGGTGAGGATTAAAGAGGGACAGAAGACGGTTGTTAGAAGTTTTGAACTGTAAAACACATTGTGTGTTTTTAGTTTCGTGTGTTTGATTTGCTTACACCATAACTTATTGGTCACTTAAGTAATTTCAAAGGAAATCTCTACAGCAAAATATAATGGCATCATAAAAAATGAAAAAAGAAATCAGAGTTAATATTTCCAAGCATTAAGAAACATGTTTGTGTACTTTTGGCTTGGTTGAAGGGATATGAAACCTTTTCACAGGTGGAAATCAGCTGTTAGTGACATTTCAGAAAAGGTCAAAGTTGAAGACGAGATTTTCTGCAAGAAAAAGCGAGCAGGTACTTGAAGGTAAAAGAGATAGGAAGACCAGGTGGACAGGTAAAGGTTATGGGGCCAAAGAGGTAAAGGAAAAGCAGAGAAAATAAAACATGTGGCATAAGATGTGAAAGCGCAACCACACATTCACACACTCTGTCACTGTATAGTGGTTTATTTTATGGTGTCATAAAATGTGACAGTTTGGGCTGCTTTGCTGACAGCGAATCAGCCCGCAGAAACTTTCTTTGAACCGTGCAGCGTTATTTTGGGTGAGTCTTCTTTTCGGTCTCAGTCCTTTCAGTACATCTAAAGTTATGGCTGCACTTTGCACTTTGATGTCTTTTTTTAAATTAATTGATAGAAAGCATCAGATTTTATGAGCCCACAATGCTGCGTGCCCACACGTGGACTGTAAATTCCTGTTAGGTGTCTTCTGTGGCTGTATTGATTTAAAATCTGTCTGTATTGCCATACCTCTTTCTCTCCCTCGCAGTCTTTCTGGCTTCTGTGTGTGCACTTTATAGCTGTGTTGCTTCCAGACTATGTACAACTCCCATTATACTGCAGGCTGATGGCCTTGCAGCTTCCATTTGGTTCACAGGATCTCTCGGTAATGTGAGAAAAATCGGCAGGTAGATTTTTTTTTTTTGTGTGTGTCGAGAGTGTTGTGTCTTGCTAATCTCCATTAGTGTATCTAAAAAGAATTTTAATGGCCATTTACACTTTGTGTGATGCTGATGTTTATTTTGATGATCTATACCAGCAAACCTAAAAGTGCACTGATTAGTTCTTAGAACAACTTTGTTTCACACAGTTCACTGCTGTGTGTTCAAGTGGATAACAGTATAGCTGCTACCAATCCTTGAGTAGAAATATCTATTTTGGGCAGACATACCTTGTTACATGCTGACTCCATGTAAGAATAAGCACCCAGCCACTTTAACTGAAAGTCTGCATTAATGTAGGGTCAGCCTGTGACCTTTCTCTGACACTTTCACAGTCTTGACATTCTCTGCTTGTGCACTCTCATGCTTTAATACGCAGGCACTAGACTGAAATAAATAAATGATGAACACTACGTGGGGAGTTGAGGGGAGTGACGTTATTAATTAAGGCTTAAATGGCAAAATAGGCTTAAAAAATCAATCACTGATGCATCCTTGCACACCGGGTGCCAAATATCACTGGAGCTGTAACAGTCCCATCATAAATAAAGCCCCGACACAAGTGTGTGTAGGGGCCACTTCTGTGTCATTCCACATCTGAACAGGGATATTGTTGCGCCGCACTTTCATCTTTGTCTGTAGTTTAGTGACATGAGGCATGTAGATCATGTACAGTATGTGTGCAGCTTTGAACCTTTCAACTCTGCTGTTGCTTCTAGGCCTGCCTTTCCTCTCTCTTACATCACACGTTTTCAGTCTTCACTCATCCCCAGGCCTGCTGCTTAACACCCTGTTAGGTTCTTTTGCTTTCCACAGGTGCTTCGATTTTGCTTCTCGATCATCCCTAGATTTAGCTAATTTCTTTCTCTCAATCGTTTGTCCCTTACTTTGTCTCTGCTAATTGTCTGGCCTCCTGGTCCACCACATCTTCCGTTCTCGTTACTGTCTACCCCGTCCATACATCGCTCTTCAGCCATCTGTCGATCTCTGACCTTTCAGCCCTTTTGTTCCTTGCTTCTAAAAAAAAATCAAAATAATAATTTCCTTACATTTGAGTTCAAAAGACTTATGTTCAGAACACTTGACAAACATACAAGGAGATGAAGAGGAGAGCCCTGAAAGTGGAGCAAAGAAGAGCTGCCACATACAGAGATGGCAATCGGGGTAAATTTGTGACTTGTAGCCATGAAGAGGAAGAGAAGAAACAAGATGAAGGGACAGAAGCAAAGGGAGGGATCAGAGAGCAGTGAACAGAGTGAGGGTGCAGCAGAAAGGAATGACTCTTTCTTCAGTAAGAAGTTGTTTATTTGTTAGAATATAGGTTTTCACCTTTTTTGTGGGTAGTCTGTTTGGAGTTGATATTTGTGCACTGTGCACATCTTTAACAGGTTTACAGAACGTGGTTGGCATCACAGTATGCAACCCAGTATGCCACCCTCTTAGTGAATCTGACCTTTCGTGTTGGTGTTCAGCCAAGCTGCGCAAGTGTCCTTGAGAATAACTCAAAGTCTCGATCGGTTTTAGTTGCTAAGCCTGACCTCTAACCTTTCAGTCGATGAAGAGCATAATGAAACTACCGCTGTGGAGGTCAACTAAAGCACCATTTTAGCAGAATACGTAACTTGAAGATCTTGAGGATTTCATGTAAGTTGTGTTAGACACTGTAATGTCAGAAGAGTCTGACTTCTTCCAGTCAGTCAAATTATGAATGTTCTCTTATTTTTGGCACACTCTCCTCTGCTCTTCATTAGTATGTATGCTGTTGTTTGGACACTTTTTGACAGCTTAACCAGGTTGGAGAAGAGCGAAGAGCCCCAGAATTTAGATATCGCACAGGCAGCAGCTGCAAACACACTTTAGTAAAGCCTGGGTGTTCTGGTCCTAAATTGAGAACCTGGTAAGTGTGCATTATGTAATACTAAAGACCACGTTCAGCAAACACTTACACATGGGGTAATTTGGGCATTAATTCAGCAGGGAGTCTTATCCCGTCTCAATACTCCACCAGAATTAACGACGCAATAAGTAAAATTTCCAATTACGAGACCCTCTTGAGTAAAACCTCTCCCATGAGAATAGTAATAAGTGTCAATTTATTGTTGTTTTATTCCTCTCATTCAGATTTGTGAAAGCCTTCGTGTCCCTCCTGAAGCATGTTTATTTTCCTGTTACAAATCTGATGACCAAACATGTTGTCCTCCTTCATGTCCAGCAAATTGTTGAATAGAAATGAAGCTGCAAGTGTGAGGAACGGAATATAGAGAGGGAGGAAAGATGATGTGAATCTTAATTATAGAGGGTAGACGTGAGAGTCTGGACAGGCATGACTGAAGCTGAAAGAAATAAGCGATGGACTTAAAGCCTGGAGATGACGGTGAAATGAAGGGATGAATGCATGAATTGGAAAATGGATGGAGGGATTCCGGTCAAGCTTCTTTCCATTACAGTTTGGATGAATATGAACGTGTGGGTGCATATGGGACTGTGCACGTGGGCGTACACATGATTGTGTTCCTTTTATGATCATGAGTTTTGTGTGCCTTTAGGCGTGTTTGTGATATGTGTGCAGTGCTCTGTATGTGTGTGTGTTTTTATTCTGGGTTGTGTACATTGTGTGCCCGGGTGGGTGAGCACCGCTGCTTTGGCATCCCCCTGCAGCAAAAGGATTAGAGAGGTGGCACTGCTGAAATGGAGCTGATCTGTTTGTGAGCGCGAGCGTGCGTTTGTGTTATTCTGTGGTTGTATCGGCAAAGAATCGGATGAGAGTTGTGCGTGTTTTGAGTCTGAAAGGGAATTGGATCAGATTACAGGAAATCATGGCACCAGATTAACTCCAATCCCCGCAAGAGAGGAAAGAAATAAAAGAAGGGGGAAGAAGAGAGCCGCAGTTAAAGAGGAGGAAGAAGCTGCAGTAGTGATGTTTAGATGAGAGGAGGGAAGAGTGAGATGTACCGTAGTATCTAGTTATGTAATAACTGCAGGGTAATGTGACTGCGTGCCTGTAAAGTTGCTGCGTGTAGCACCTTTAAACAGCTTTTCATTTTCAGATTGTGATACCCTTGAGTATTATAAAAAAAGCTAAGAAACAAAAAAGAATCAGTCTATATGATCGGCCTCTGTTTCACGGCAATGACTGTTAGTGCTGCCGCTTCAGAAATGAAGGCCACATTTGCTTTAAACTCTGTTGCTGTCATAAAGATGGCAGCACTGCTTCTCTTTCTTCCCCCCTCCCTATCGTCACTGTGCGCTGTTTTCCCTTGGGCTTTCCTGAAAATTAAGACGTAGTGATCCCCCCCAACCTCCTCCGTCTGTGTTTTACTCATTCCACCCCTTGGCAATGCCAGAAGCATTTTTTTTTGGGTGCTATAAAGCAACCCAGCAGGTTCCCTAAAGGATAGGTTCAGATGTTTTCAAGGCTGTCTTTTTTTCAACGCAAATATGAGCATATAAGTACTGCATAGTATTATTTTATGTAGGCCTGTTGGTCATAAAGAGAGCTTGATCTCGGTAGTGGACTTTGTTTGTTTGGCACTGCTCCACTCTGCATTTGTTCCAATTAAATGTAAATATTTCAAACTGTGTTACAAATATATAGTTTAATTATTTAAAGGAGCTTTCCAGAGCTAAAAGCTAAAAGGCCGTACCTTTTGAATAGCTTAGCAGCAAACCTAAAAATCAAAATTTCAGTTTTAAAGACGAAAAAAATTCTGTGAACCCTCAAGGGACTGGAAGTGTACTGCACAGAAAAGAACCATATTTTGTTTCTGTCTAGTGAAACCTCAGTTACGCTGAGGCACAAGTAAGATCAAACCCTCAGTGTGTGTGCTTCATATATGAGAATTGGGGTTCATAATAGCTATAGCTTTATTATGCATTCAAAACAACAAAGTAACAGAAACATATAAACCCCTGGTGTCAGTCCTCTGGTTCTGAATGTCACCCTTGTGTAAACTGACAAACAGTCCTGCAGCACATACGCACATAGCCATTTAACAGGTCGGTACCATCGATTGCACGATTGATTTGTTTTGTTCCCTCTGCTGCGTCATGCACATCCTAAATAAAGCTGAGGAGCGTGTACCACATTAGTTACTGCCCCTGGACATTTCATGACCCAGCATGCACTGCTTTATGGCTGGTGGATGTGGGACACTGTGGCGGGAGACTCGACTAATCGGAAGGTTTTATATGTGGTGTGCAGTGAATTATAATATTGTTGTCCCTCGTAGGATTTGCATGATGTGACGGCAATGTTGCTGCAGCAACCTTGAGAGGAAATCATTTTTCCATTTTTAGACAGTGTAAGTGTAGTGTGAGTGCCGACCTGATGGCCACTCAGTGTTTGTGTGTGTGCTCGTGATGGCATTTGGGGAGAATTTTACAGTTTTCAAAGCGGTGTTGTGGGCTCAGTTTAATTGAAAATCTGCAGGGGGGGAAATCTGGAGAGCTTCTTTATTCCTTCTCTCCATAACTAATCCAAGCCAGGTTTCTCTGCCGTTACTTGTTTCTGTACTTTTGAGTTAAAAGACAAAAAGGATTGTTATGCTCGCCACCGACCTTCATCTGTCAGGATTCTTTTCCTGTGTCCTTGCAGAAATGAAACAGGAGTGAGTTTGTCAAATAAAGATGAGGCTCAACACAGAATAAATTCGTTTCTACAGTCTTAGGCTCATGCAGACTTCATCACAGCTAACATAACCACATTTTTCAAGCAAGAGCAAAAACGCTGATGATCAGGAGTGTTGAGCTCACTTTTGTATTATTAAAAGGAGCATTATATGACTAACATAGCACTCCATGTCAGTTGCCAGTATTGACACCTCAAGGCTAATCACAATTTGCTGAAAATTGCTGAAGATAGTGGGATCACCTTGGTAATGATCCAACACTTCCAAGACTCAGTGCAAGTTAAATCCCAAACATCACTGTGCTTAAGCAAAGAGGATAAAGATTAGACGATGTGCGGTGCCAGCAGAAAACATGACGGCGCACACATAAAAAAAACTCATGCAAACAAAAGGGAGGTAAGACCACATTTCAAAACTGCCTTCTTAAATCTTCTCAGGGTTACAGAAGACAAGTGTAAAGCAGCCCTCAGCAATGAACTTACTGTGCCAACACTTTCAAACACACTTTGTCTCCTTGCTTTCAAAGTTATTAACTGTTGGAATTATATTTTCCCAAACTCTGTTAACATTTGACTAATGTAAACATGACTGAAACACTCAAGAAGCTTTGGCAGTCACTATTTGATGAAGACAAATGTAATGTAATGTCACTGTGATTTGAATGGGGAAAAAAGACCTATAAAGGCACAAAAGAAGGTGTTAAATTGCTGAGTCTACAGGTACGGAGAGGGTACAATAATGACTTAAGTGACACGCACCAGTAGTTTTTGCATTGAAATATCAGGGATACATCTTTGTTCGTCAGCAGTGTTCAAACTGTGTAAGCTGCTGGAGTAAACCAAAGCTACTGAGTCATGTTGAGATTCTACTTGCCTTGTGATAATTACTTCTAATCGTTTGATGTGGCCATGAAGGATGCAATGGTCAGCAGCAGCATTTCTGGCCTGATATATTCTAAGAAATCACTCCTCCCACATCTCACTGCCACTACCTTGCTTTTCTGAAAGACTGTAAAGACTCATTGATTTCAGGTATGCACAGTTCTGACCTTGCCATCAGCAATAACGAAGGCTACAAAAGGATTTGTAAGATCAAGCAGAATTCTTTTCTTGAGTCACCCAGCTTCTGGTGATTTGGTGTGCCCAGTGACTGCACACAGACAAAAGTGGAATCTGTCGTGGTATTGTGTGTGTGTGTGTGTGTGTG
>JBAJHX010000042.1:11477910-11506371 GCA_037176925.1 Amniataba percoides | reverse complement strand
TATATATATATATATAGAAGCTGCTGGAGTTTTTATCCTTTGTTGACATGTTTTTCAAAATGTGTGTAACCACAGTAACTTCCAATCAGGGTGCACTGACCAGCCCTTGCAACAATGAACTGCAAAATGGCATTTAATGGTTTAAAAAGTGTCTTGCAGTTTTTGAGAACAGCTGCTGCAAAGTCAGTCATTAAAAGAATAAAAACCAGGACTCTGTGGGGTCTACTCAACATAGTTCATATCATAGTTTTGGCCAATGCAGGCATTATATTTCAAATGAGAGTGATGTGACTTGATGTGAAAACATACCCACTATTAGATATCTGCAATATATTTGACTGACAAGGGTTTTTAGGACACTAAATTTTGGAATCAAGCCGTGATATTTTGAGCAGCATCTTCATTTCAGTATTTTCTTGCCAGTTTGTTTCCATTCTTGGCAGGCAAAGAAATGCCTCTGAAGCAGCTTTTAACCCACAGGAAAAAAAACAAAACCTCTTCTGTTGCAGTGTAGTAATAACTTACACGTTTCCACAGACAGTCAGCATAGTATTGAAAGCAAAATCTCTAAGGTCATTAAACAAACTGCATCAAATCCATCATTGAGACATGGGGTGACTGTGACTGGTCGATGCAGGCAGATACTACATTGATAGACTAATGACTTAACCGTGATCTACATTTACACCACAGCACAAAACGACTCCTGAAGTGAAGATAGTAGTAAACCTGTTCATGCGTGCTTGTGTTGAATATGATTTAATGTCGCACTGGATAGATTTTAAGTTATGGGCGTCGCATAAACAACCAGTATCGATTGCTTTAACAGTGTAATATTGATTGTCTAAATGATAATATTGTTAGATAAAAGGCACAATATTATTGCACTGGATGCATCATATATCATTTTCCCTCCAATGAAAGCAGATAGGTTGAATGATAAACAACTATTTCTAATTTGTTTTTAAAAAAGTCATTATTTCAGTTTTGTTTTAGTAACAAAAATTCTCCAAATCTAAAGCACAGTGTTCACTATAAATGAGAGAAATTGGACTTGATATTATTTAATACTTGTTGTTTAATACTGTGATTTTTGCTGGTTAAGAAAAAATTGCTATCATTACATCCTTGGAACAAGGCAAGTGAATAAGCTGCCATGTAATATTGCTGCTTGGAAATGTGCATGTTTGTGTGTGTATGAGAGGAAGTGCTTTGTAGAGATGCCTTTATTACATTTAGCTATAAAAACAGCAACTAGATGAGCAGATGAAGAAGCTGCCATAAAGTATGGTGTTTTTAGAAGTGCTGCAACAAGATTGTGAGTGTCCTTTTGAAACAGAAAACGAGCATTCTCTGTCTTTTATTGCTTTTATTTTGACAATTGTGCAGCAAGAAAGAGAATGGGAAAGTGTGTGTGTGTGTGAGAATACACTTTGATTTGTGTCAGAGAAACAAACTAAGCATTCTTTTGGGCTTTATTGCTTTGGTTATGTGTGTATCCGTGTGTGTTTGAACACCCATTTTCCTGACTCCTTGATGTGCAGATATGTGTGCGTGCACATGCATTGATGCATCAGTGCTCGAGAGAAAATGTGTGTACCGCACCTGGTTATTTGTCTGTTTAGGCTAGCTAATTATTCTTAAATGACCACTCTCCATCTTCATCAGGCTGAGAACAAGTGACAGAGAGGGAGAGGGAGTGAGAAAGACACAAAGAAACAATGCCTCGCATTAATTGACGGAGGGTCTAACAAACGAGGGGTGGAAATGGAGAGAGGGAAAGGACATGAGGTGAATTAAAAGAAGAGTGGAGTGACCCAGAGCTGCTGTAGGAATAAAGCACAGCAGCTGCATGACCAGTGTTGGTCAGATATGTTTTTGCATTAGTACTTTTATTCATGCTTTTTCCTCTATCCTCCAATTTTTACTTCCTCCCGTTTGTCTTACGATTTCTTCTGTCTGTTTCTTCCATATTATCTTCTTTCTTTGTCCCTCCATGCTGAATGCTGGATATAGCAGCCTGCGTCTCCAGCTCTCCACTGTTGGCTTTGATTTCCTTTTTCAAACGTGGGAGTTGGAGGACTTGCTGCCACATCAGCAATTATCCTGCACCCTCTCCCTCTCCAGTTTTCCCAGAGCCCTTTCACACTTGCTTGTGTTTCTTGGCACAGAAAAGTGTGGAAAGATGTTCAAGAAAAGGTCAGCTCTGTATTATTATACACTTGTTAACAATTAGCATGCTAAAAAGTTACATGCTCACATGGAAATATCACCACTCTCCTCTCCCCCTCCTTCCTTCCCTCCTTTCCATACTATCCTCTCCTCCTCTGCCTTGTAAAGAAATTCCCTCCATCATATTGTTCCTGCATCCTTCTCTTCCATCACATTTTTCCTCTGCTTATCCTCTCTTAACCTCTCTCCCCCTGCTCTTGTCTCCTTTGGACTTGTTCCCCCTTATATTTTATTTATTTATTTTGCTCATGGCTTATTGAATCTGTTACCCCCCCAACCTCCTTTGCATCTGCCTCCTCTTCCTTCCCCTCATCCTCCTCTTCCTCCTGCTCTGTATGCTCCTGTCCATTTCTGTCTTCCTTAACACACAATGTGTGCAGCAGTAAACAATCTCTCCTTTGGCCACACAGGATGTTTGTAAGTGTGCGTCTGTCCATAAAATATCCATCGACAAAGAAATACTGCTGAGCTGCATTGGCGACATGCCTGGACGCTCTGTAATAAGCTAGATAATGGTAATAATAATTGTAAGTGTGTGTATGTGTTTGAGTAAATTGTGTGTGAAATAGTGATTACCTGAATCAGCCTTTATATTACAATATGCTTTGATGTTTGTGTAAAAATTGAGGTGAACGCGTGTCTGTAAGCACTGCAGTATACAACCGAATCCAGCTTTTGATATTTAGCTATTTTGTGTAGTTTGTGTGTGTGTTACAGTGTACAGCAAAGCATTTGTATTTGTGTGTGCGTGCACACGGAGGAGTTTTGTTTGGTTTTGTGAGCACGTCATAAAATAATTTTAAGGTGATTATAATTGTGCAGCGAAGCGTACAGTGAGTGATTGAGAAGTAAGCAGATGAATAAGAATGAGGGATGTGACTGTGTGTGTGTGTGTAAGCGTGCGTGTGTGTGTGAGCGTGCATCTGTACTGACACCAGAGGAGAATCTAATCTGTGTGTGTTCGTGAGGGGGAGAGACAGTTGAGGCTATTTATGATAATGGGAAGGAAGCTTATCATGATTATAATCACAACCGTCATTGTTTTTGGTTGTATGTAATGTTTTTTTATGCACACGGCCAAACTTGACTCTTTTGGAACATCAAAGCCTTTTATTTGACATTGGACTGTACAATGATATCCTGCATAAGAAGATAAAGACAATTGGCTGTTATGAATGGAGATAATTGTTGGTAGCTCTTAGCAGTGAAGCAGTAAGAAGAAGCAAAAAACAGCAGAATGCAAAGGGCTCAAACTGTTTAACTGTTTTCACCCTCTGATCACTGGGCTTCTTTGCTCAGTTTGAAGTTTCACACTGTTGGCAGTCTCTACTTACCGTGGCCAGGCATGCCAACAGTTGGTATTTTTCAGAATAAGTCAAGCTGTTCAGAAATGTCATCACTTTTCTGGGACAGCTTTTATAGAAATGTTTTTCGCAGGGTTTTAAACACTTTAAATATCTGTATCTGATTTTATGGCACAGTGTGTCAGTGTTGGTGGGACATTTTCAGCGAAGACAGCTCAGCCACGGTAGTGGATCTGTGAGGCTGCACATAGCCAAAGCATTTCTTTGAACAAAATACTAACATGACCTTTCTTACAATGCTAACAAACTTTTGTTAATCAGGTATAGATTTTGTCATGTCAGTTACTTACATTTGCTAATTAGTGCTCGGCACAAAGTATGGTTGAACCTGATGGGAAGATTTTTTTTAACAGGTTTTTAGTTATAAATCTAAATTTTTGTTTTAGCCTTTGATGCTCCCATTGCATATGTAATAGCAGTGATGTGTATAGATGTACTGTTGCCTCCTGTGCCACCGTGCCATGGTCTTTACTTGTGATTCTGATAAGGCTGCACACCCCTACAAGAGCAACACCATTTAAACCCAAGGCTGGAATTAATGAAATCCTAATTTGCATGAATTACCATGACCTAAATGATAAATTAAACTGTAATTTCCATATGTTCCGTCCAGTAATCCCCTTTGGATACCTCCTAAGCCTTTTCTGCAGGCTTTGGGCTTCAGGACCAAGTCGTATCAAAGACGAAAAAGCAGAGGATTCAGCATCAAAAGGTGGTGGATTGTGGGTAAGGCCCTGGGACAGACATGCATTTGGGGATAGCAGCACAAGGGGGTACATCAGTGTCTCTTGCTTTTTTTTTTTTTTTCCTTGGCTTCAGATGTGGAGTCTGCCTTTCAAAGAGGGAGCAGCAAAAGCTGCTTGGATCTAGCTGAAGACTTACTAATGAAGATGTCAGTTTCATTTCTGATGCGATTGTGCAGTCATGAACCACAAGGGATTAGTCAAACACCGATCCACTTAGCGTACATTCGACCCATCCAAGCCTGCGAAAAGGTGCCAGAGTGTTGTCTGTTTGAACCAACCAATCACAGGTCATGTTTGTCAATATTGTTAGGTTGTCACTCCCCACACACCAGCTAACAGACTGGATACCAGGCGCCACTGCTTGCATTCAAATGATTCACCATCCTGTTAGTCAGAGAGCTGTGAGTGGAATTTAATGGGGTGAAATGACAGATGAAATCCCTCCCAGCTAGACGTAAAGGAAGCTTTGCTTCTTTGCCGAGCTGTCTCACACACAACCTACCTATCTGTGTATCACGCTGGGAACCCTGTCGAGAAGATCATTTTATTTAAAAAGGCTTGTGCATAAATTGTCTAGTGTGCCTCTCTGTCTCCCTGCCTATGCTGAGAGAGACTCCTCTAACACAAGTACACGTATACACATACATCAAAGATGCATCCACAGCCCAGTAAGAGCATTGGGTCCAATTAGGATGGTTTCCTGCTGGGCTTTGGTATATGGAGACGAAGACCCTGTGACTTCACCCCAGCTTCACGCTCACACAGTTCTGTTGCATGGTTCATTTGTCTAAAACCTGTAAATGAAAATTCCGGCAGTGAGGATAGCTGATGTTGAGGACGTATGTGCATAAACAATGTGATTAGCCACAGTTTGTGTACAGCAAGATGCATGTAAATTTATAACTGTTTGTCTCCATGCATAAGCAATTACTTGCACAGGACCTTGAATATATCAGTGTTTGTTTGTGAAGCATGTTCATATTAAGCGCACGGAGGTCATGAGGCTAGCAGTAAAATACAGGAATAAGGTGGGTGATGTTCGAGATTGTGTTATTATTAACAAACCCCATGAAAAGACCGAGACCAGCAATGAACTAGCTCTTCTAACACACATGCTTCCTAGGAAATGTTTTATGACATTTTTTAGTGAATGTTGCAAACGGGGTCAGGAAGTGGTTTTGACAGATTCGTAGTCCCTGTTTAGAATTAAAAAAATATAATTCAGTACCAGGCATATCTTTTAACACTGTTCTTAGATAAATTGAAAAGTAGCACATTCAGGATTTACAGGAATGTGTTACTCACAATTCAGATTGATGGCTTTGCATTTTGCAATTACAAAATGTGTAATTGCACACTATTGTTGTGACTAAGGGCTTTACAAATGAACTTGACTTGTCTTTAATTGGTTTCTTACCCGCGGTCTTAAAAATGAGTGTGCTTTAATCTTTAGAAAAAAAAAAGGTTAAAAAGGAATTTCCCTAATAAGCCAACATCTCTTTCATACCCATTTTTCATTTTCCCCCTTGTACAAATCCTCTTTTTTCTTCACTCTTTATTTTTCCTTTTACATTGCCTTCGTCTCTTCTCAGTTTCCCTTCTTTCTACACATCTAGTCTTTCCCCTCTTCTTTACTTCAGTGTATATAGTTTAATTTGTGAGAGCAAAAACATTGTAATACGGATACTGTGCAAACATGCTGAGCCAAATTCTCTCCAGTTATCTGTCGCTGAATTGAGTTATCTCTTTGCCTATTTGCGGTTTCTCTGTTTTCTTTCCCTCACAGTCCTCCTCTCTGTTAACTCGTGTACTTATGCTATTCTCAATATTTCTTCTTTCCTCTGCACTGCGCCCCTCATTCTTCTCTTTCATGTTGTATTTATTGCATACGGTTCAATTTTTCTCCCAGCTGTGCTCCTTCCTCATTGTTGCTTCCATTTTATTCCACCCCAGCTCATATTTTACACTTATCGTGTTATCTGGGCTGGTCTGCTACTCATAGTTCTGTGTCATTATGTGTGTATGCATCTCGTTGTGTGTTTGTGTTGTTTTCTTTTCTATAACAGACTTGTTGTTTTTTTGTTTTTATGTGTTATATGTGTGCTGCCTGTTGGATCTTTTTCTGTGGGTGTGCCAAATGTGCAGTGTGGTTGCTGATGCATTTTTAAGTACATGTGTTCTAATGTGTGTGGATGCACATATCTATGATTGTGTGTGTGAAGGGGGGTGCTTATTTAACTGGCTCCCTCTCTCTGTCTCTCTCTATTTGAGACTTCCACTGTGCAATTTTCCAAGTGAGAGAACTTGGATTGCATTTTATCAGGCCTATATGGGCTTTTGCATTTTTTGGTGCGTGTCCACTGGTGTGCATTTTCTTGTTTTGTTGAGTTGTATATGGAGCTTCTTGCAGACCTGCACTCTACATAAATGTCAACCCTTAAATGAAAATCTAGATTTGAATGGTAAGACCCTCTAAGAGAGCTGCAGTGTACCAGATTTGAAGGGGTCAGTGTATTTAAAAAAAAATAAAATTCAAATAATTACTGCAGTTTCTAACTTTTTTTTGAACAAGTTATTAGCTTGCTTATACTTGTTTTTAGAGGCAGACCAATTATTAGGTTATGATTTAGAGTGTGAACATTGCAGTTGATTCAATTACTATTATAGCGGGAAGTAGTTAATCAGTAATGATGAATTATGTGTTGAAATAGCCTTTCAGTCCTTTGTGGAAAGAGGAAAAGTAAGTGCTACAAGGAGAAGATAATTTGTTCAAGTACCCACATCTGCTGTAGTTGATACTCTCCAAGGTCACAGGATAGCGTGTGAATCCTTCTGCATGGTGAGCTTTTGCTTGAGGATCCTGTACTGTACCTGCAATACACAGATAAGAGTGAAGCTCACAGTCTAGCTATATGTGTTGTGTAGGTTTGAGTGGTGGCTTGAGGGACTTGAGAGTTTCATGTTTAGCTTCCTTGTTGTGTTTTTTGGCCGAATTCAAAGCAAAACCTGCATTGTGACTAACTCAATGCTATGTTTGAGTTCACTGTAAACTGCATGTTGCCTCACCTAATAGGATCATCCTGAAAAAGCATCTGTGGACATGTTTTTCTTTTTTAAAAGTTTGTAATCAAATAAGTTCAGCGGTTCATGGCCGGTTTACATTTTGAACCCGGTTCTGCAGCAGGAACTCCAACTCAGTTGAGTCAATAGGGAGCTATAGGGAGGGACACCAGGTCAATATCTAAGTTTAATCAACCAGCATGGTGTCTTTGAATGCACCCTAGCACATCAATTTTACACATCAGTCTTCACCTTATGTGGGAGTGTGCTCACTCCAAAGCACTCCAAGGTTCCCAAGAAGGCCTTGAAACAGGCTTGTATCACAGAGTTAAAAGTTGAGACACAAGTCAAATGTAAATGAGCGAACCACATGGGAACTAAATCTGCTGCTGATCTGCTGTTGAATCTTTAAAGGTCCCGCTTTGGGCAGCAATGTCAAATCAGGTGTTTGACAGCTGACAGTGAAAACACCTGCTGATGAGCTGAATATTAAAGCGTACTTGTCTAATCAAATGTGACACTAGTGGTGAAATGATTAGTCCATTCAATGATTATTTTAAAATAAGTCCCCAGTTTGGATAATTGATTAATCAAGGGATGGCTTCCTGCAGGTTTTTCATCCCAGCTCACCTCATGAGTTCTGACCTCTCTATTTGAAGGAGTTCTTTGGACATGACACATTAGTGGGCCACTGTTGGATTCATTGTGATTTATGAAAGAGAAAATACCTCAACATGTACGTGTGTTAGGAAGTTTTTGATTTTGGATATTGGTCTGGACAAAAAAAAAGAAGTGGTTTGAAGACAGTACTTTGTGGCTCTCATAAATTGTGTCCTGGCATCAGACAGAATAGCTGTCAGCCGCTCTCAGAAAAAAAGTCAAAACTACACGTCCTCCAAACCTTTGTTTCATGGATGTTAATATTTGCTCTGCAGACACAGCAACCCAAGAAAAACAACAACTATCTTGCTGTCATATAAATGCAGTGTGAAAGACTGTAGAAACTGCAAAACCTCTTAGCAGTGCTCTCGTTTGTTTGTGGTAATTATCTGTATCACAGCTGATAGTGACAATGACTTACAGAGCAGAGGAAGCCAATGAGATAATTATTTCCCCTCCTTATAGCAACACAGTGCTTTTATATAGTATGCAATTAATGTATATTTTGGCAGACAGATTCAGTGTTTTTAGTTTGATGTAGGATTTATAGGCCGTGTTTTCATTGTGGATATTATGGAAATACTGTATTTCTTTCCTTTTCCCTTCTGTCTCCTTTTCTGTATTTAATCTCTCTCTCTCCCCCCCCCCTCTCTTTTTCTCCCCCTTCCTGTCTGTCTGCCTCCTCCTTATCTACATGCACTGTCTCCCTCCTTTCGGCCTCTCTCATCTCTTCCCTCAGTGCCTTCTGGACGCCGGAGTTATTTTGCATTCCTCTCCTCGCTCTTCCATCTGCTTCATAACAAGGAAAGCAGGAATTAATTAATAGGCTGATAGTGAGGCCTGAGAAAATAGGGGAGAAAGCGAGCTGAAAAGGAGAGGAAATCTAATCAGATAGGATCCTGTTTTTGTGTGTGGGTGTCCGCCGGGGTTGTGTGTGTGTGTGGCGTCCATATTTTTCACCCCCATGCGGCCTCCTTTCCTCGTCCTCGTCCCCTTATGTCCTCCAACTGTTCCTCTTTTGTTTATTTCTCTGTTTACCCCAAACTGTTCTTCACATATATTTATAATTCATTCCATTTCTAGCTTAATTGGAAGCTGTTATTTCTTTCTGACAGTCTCTTCTGTCATCGTCTTATTCCTGCCGTCCATCTTTTATCATCCCCATTCAGAGCTTCTCTCATCACTGCAAACTGTGATAGCTATGATTAATATTTTCCCCCTTTCTTCATCCCTTCCTCACCCCCTCTGCCTCCATCTCTGACCATGTTCTGTTTGCACTTGTGTATCGAACAGGCAGCATAGTTTTTGGCCGCCAGCTAAATTGATGTCAAAATGCCATCCTCATGCCACAATGATTCAAATTTCCTATTTCCTCCCCTCCCTCATGCAGACAACTCATCCCTCCCGTCTGTCTCTCCATTTCTCACCTCCCCTTGCCAGGCTCCCTCTTCTCTTCTTCTCCTTCGTCCTCTGTTTGCTGTCTAAGGAAATTCATACAAGATGGGAGGCTCGATGTTTCCTCCTTGCCGTCCTCTCCGCCTTTGTCTTCCCGCCTTTTGCTTCATCTTCGTTTGTTTTTCTTTCACAATCTCTCTCGCTCCATTTGCCCGTCTTTATTGTCCTTCGCATCTGTCCTTCGTACTTTCCTTCATTTCTCTTTGTCCTCTTATTTCTCTCTGTGGGCCTCTTTTTCTTCCAGGACCCATTCTTCCATTTCTCCCTCTTGATTTCTGCTGTGGTCTTTGTTTGTGTTTATCCATCCTTCCCATTCCCTCGCCGTCCATTGCTAACACTTTCTGTTACCCTCTGTTTTTCTACATTTCCATTCCTGCAGGCCCCACTTGGAAGCACGCTGGCTATATTTCCATTTATTTATTTAGACAAGAGTTTGTGTGTGGTTTGTGTGTGCACATTTGGTAGACAAGAGTCTGCATTAGTTTTACTGAAATGAGAAATACATTTCTGCTTTGCTCTTTACCACTTGCCCCAGAGCCATCTTGAAAAATGTATTTACCGGAGACACGGCTTGTGCGAACATTAACAAACCTGAACACAGAGGAAACACACACACATGTGCACGCACACACACACACACACACACACACACACCCACACCCTGATACAGCGTGGACTAACACTGCACACTAATGAAGTTATGAAATCAAGTGTTCACTTCAAAAGAGGTGAATGTTTTGCATTTCGAGGCCACGTATGGGGGGAGGAGGTGCTGGAGACAATACAAGATGAAAGAACGAGAGGCGGGAGGAAAAAGGGAGGCGAGAAAAGGAGAAAGCAGGAAAGGAGAACACAATAGAAAGTGATGGAAGAAAAGGGGGTACGAAGGAGAGAGGATGAGAGTGAAATCAAAAGTATAGGATTTATTTCATTCTTTGAATTTATGGATTCTCAAGGGGAAGGGGAAATAACTGCTTCAGCGCTGCATCACGATGCTTTGTTGAATGTTTGTACATCAGTACACTATTATCAGTGAAATTTTCAATGAACTGTCATTTCCAGAGTTTGGCACTACTGCTACATGGAACACGTGTTTACATTGTAGACCGAGCAAGTGACAAAAGAAATAAAAGCACTGCCGTCTTTTTTAAAGACAGATGTTTGGGCACACTGGTTTGTATTTATGGGGAACAATAAGCCAACCGCATGCAATGAAAATCATTCAGTAATTGAATTGTGAGGTGTCTGATGACTCCCACCTCACACTCTGTGACTTTAACTTCCTCTCTTGGTCACGCTTGCCATCTCTTCCTGCAGTGTTATCGGTGCTCGACTCCCACTTCCTTCCTCAAAAACGTTACCATCTCTCCCTTACCCTCAATCCCCTCTCTTCATCTCCTTACATATGTCATATTAAACTTAAAGTAGTAGCACTGAAAATAGTTTGGGAAAAGGGCTTTTCTTGTCAAGAGTTGGATAAGGAAGACTGATACCATTCTCATATCTGACCATTCAGTATGAAAGTACAGCCAGCAGCCTGTTAGCTCAACTTAAGACTGTAAGTAGGGAGGACACATCTGGTGTAGTTCTGTCTCACATCTAACTCAGCAAGAAAATGCACAAGTGTATCTCCCTAAATGTCAAACTACCCCTTATACTCTCATTTTGCCCACAAAAAATCTCTTTTGAAAGATGAAGCCACTTTGCTGCAATCCCACGTCCTCTCCTCCTTTCTTCCCTTCCTTATTATCTCCTTCCCCAATTTAACACCTTCCACCCTTACCCTGAGTCATTCCTTCCTCCACACTCCCTCGCTCACTCCTCGCTTCGTCACGGCCATCCCCTCCTTATCCTTCTCTTCCTACACTTCTGTTTATCTGTCTTATCCCTCCTTCCCACTCCCATCCCAACTCCCTCTCTCTGCCTTCCACCTTCGCTTACTCCCGCCTCCTTCGTTCCTTTTGTCCTTTTGAGTGAGGCCAAATCCAATCTCCTCCACACTCCCACTTTTCCCACTCGCGCTTTTGGTTTTGGCATCCAGCTTTTTCTCCTCTTCCACACTCCCACTCCCTCTGCTTCCCCGCACTTCAAATGGCTCACGTCTTTTTTTTTTTTTCCTTCGCTCTCCTGCATTGAATTCGGGGTGTATAGCTGTCAGCTTGTCTCTCTCTCTTTTTTTATATAGCTCTTTCTATCTCCTTCATCCTTTAGATTTGGAGACTGGAGTAAAATATTTTCTTTACCTCTCTGCGTGTCATATTCTCTATTTCTTCTCTCATGGCCGCAACAAGCTGTCCTCCTGTCCTCACTATACTCCTTCATTCTTTTACTCTCTCTCCCCCTTTTAGTTCTGGGCGACGAGCCACCCCCTTCTCCCTTGCTAACGAGCTCAGAGAGAAACGACTGAAAATGATATGCAATTAGTACTCAGCCTTCATAGTCTGTGTGTGTGCGTACATGTACACATGTGACAGATTGAAATAGAGCTTTTGTGCTTGGCACTGAATGTGAACGTATGTGTGCTGGAGTGAGTGTGTGTGTGTTTCCCCTGGTTTTGTGCACGAGGCTAATGTATTTTCCATGATTCCATGATATTTTCTATGATAATGTCGAGACGTGTCCATTCAGATTGTGCTCGTCTTTTCATATGTGTGTAAGTGACCAATATAAGTACTTTCTCAGGTATTTGTATATGGATATATTCATATACGTTTTTATGAGGATATTTGATATTTAATGAAATGGAAGGAGAAAGCATAAGTGTGTGTGTATGCAGGTGCTCACCCCTCTGTCACAGGTCAGTACATTATATATCCTCTACTCTGATCTCGCCATCCCTGGCAATCTAACGGGCTGCATAACTCAGGGCAGACAAGATAATTCATTTTAATAGAATTACATTTTAATGAAACCTTCACTGCACTCTTGACTCTGGTGATGACCTGCAGTAATTCTGTGATGATCCTCCTTTTAAAGGGGAATGTAAATTCTTGCTTTGAAATGCATATCCCTCTTTTTGTCATATGGAAACGTGCTGCCTTTTTTTCATCAGCGTAATGTGCAACAAATTATTTTAACCAATTTCATTTTTGGAGTCATGCATCCTGTTATGTAGTGGGCTGGACAAGCAAGCCTAGCAGCATTATTAAAAATGCAGTTAAACTGATTTCTTATTACTTGGTAAGCGTGTGCTTCCCTAAATAGGTTCTGTGGCCCTCTTGGTGCCTAAAGGACAAATCAAGGCTACTGAAAGATTTCCTTACTTGTGTTTTTCATGGTGCATTTTTACAGTATAAACTTTTCATCAGGACAAAATACAAGGTGGCATTTACACTGACTGCACTACATTATTGCATTGTCTAGCTCATCCAAACAAACAAAACAAGCAATATGTATTCATGAAAAGCATAATGCAATTATTGATGGGCACAGCTAAAGACAGCTCATGGTTGCCGTTGTCATGGGAACACAAAATGCTTTGCAGCTTGTAAATTTGAAGTGTAAATAGAACTAAAGGAACATCATGGACAGCGTAATTTCAATGAAAACATGCTGTGTTGCGTGGAAAAGCTTGGAAACCACTGTAAACACAAAGTCACAAGTCTGTTTGTCAGTATTTTCCTATTTTTTAGACATGTGGTTTTTGAAAATAAATGGGGTGACTGACATTTTATACGCATAACATGAGTCAACAACATCTCCAAATCCAACATGATTGACACAACTTCCTTTACACAGCCGCAGGATGAACCCACATACATTAACCACAGTTCCCTCTCTTCTTCATCTGTACATGTTCAAGTTTCATAAAATGATGTAACAGAACCAAGACCCCTTGCATTTATGCTGTTGGATGTCTTTAAAGAAATGGTAATACTTCACTCTGTCTAACATGAAAGATGCTTCAGTTGACCCTTGACCCAGTTAATGCTGATGTCATAAAATGCTGTAGCAAAATGCCCTGCCAGGTTTGAGTATATTCGACTGTTAAAGACTTGCTTTAACTCAGATAAAACATTTGCATCAGAGGATAAACAATATGTGCATGGCATTGACCTGGACTTGGGATGAAAGGGTTTCCTCATCTTTGAAGCTACTCGGGGTGGAAACCTGTTAGGTTCAATCGGAGTTTAGACTGTTGCCAGAACCGTGAGAGCTGATTTGACTTGGTGTCCTAAAAGTGGGGCTTTTTGCAGAAGTGTTGAATGTGGATTTTTCCAGCAATGCCTTTGTCCAAAACATTAGGCCAACTTAAGTTAGATTTTGACATTTAAACTTTTAACCTATTTTTTTAAAGGTTTCACAAAAAATGTATATTAAGCTGTACAAGATGGAATATAAGATGGAGTGCAGAGGTGTGGGCATACAAAATACTCAGTAGTGTAGATTGTTAAGTTTCTGCTGCTTGCAGTGTGCACAGTGATATATTTTATTCATATACAGGAATATGTGTCAGTTGGAAAGACATGGATTTATTTGCCCAAAAAAATGTTTTTTAGGTGCTGCTATAAAATCTGGCTATTACTTTATTTAGAGGAATGTAGCCAATGAAAGGGTTTTAAATAATTTGGGCCTTCATGTGGGTCAGCAGTCTAATGCATGTGTCTCTTAGCAGATTGGTGATTTCAACCTAGTGCAAATGTAAGATATTTACAAGCATATCAGAAGCCTTAACCAAGGTTGTTACATTGACAGGAAGACCAAATGCAGAATGATGTACTTGGCTGCGAGGTTAAAGTACTGACAGAATTTCAAAGAACAGATTCAGTGAGTAGACATACATTTTATGATACTTCTGGGGTTTTCTCTCTCTCTTTTAGACTGTTAAAAATCAAATATACACTTGGCAGTTATTCAGAAGCCCTAGTACAACTCGCAAACAGTGAGAGATGCCACGTAGGAAAATGGACATGCAGTATTAGGGTTGACATCTTAAAAAATGTATATATTCCTTTGTATTGTCAAAAATAAAGTATAAGTTTCTCTATAAGATATATCTCTGACTTGGCAGAACCTCAAAGTATGACACAACAATGCCCCAGTAGGAGGCATAAAATAAGTTGAAGGCAAAGATAAGATGCAGTATTTAGTTTGACAGGTTTGGGCTCTTTGGCTTTTTAGGAAAATGTAAAGTGAAGGTTGAAACAGATGTGTAGATGTCAAGGTAGTGTGGATGAACAAATGAATAAACCACATGTCATTCAGAAGAAGGACAAAGCCTTTAGTGTCTTTAATGATCCATTTACAAACCAAAGATGTATTTAAAAGTTTATTTCCATGACTTTTTTAGGCTCCTAGTATACCAGTGAAAGGAGTCAGATCTTCCCCAGTGTTCCCTTTGGCTTGTTCTAATGTGTTTATTGGCTAATCTGGGGAAATATGCGCTACTAACCATCAATATCAACTGAAATGACATGGACCTTAAGGCAGTCCTGCGTTATTACCTAACGTAATCTCGGGAGCCCCTGTTTTGTTGAGGGCCAAAATTCAGTTTTAAGACCTTGTTATTAGAGTTCATATTCTGCTTACATGCTGCATATTCCAAAATAAATTTCAACTTAATCACATTTTCGCCAAATAATTGACACAGAAAAAACCTTGGGCCAGGTATAGTTGCAGTTCAGGAGTACTTCTTGGTTCCTGGTGCTCTAGGCAAAATATAATTAAACTGCCATATGTAGTCGGCTGTGTGCAGTGTTAGATGGGTACTTACATGACAGGGTGCATATACACAATATGGAGAGAGGTGGGAGAAGTAGGGGTCACCAAGTTTTAGATTAGATTTGTGAACCAGCAGGTGGAACAACTTTAGTGAGGATTAGTTTTGGTCATTGATAAATACAAAAAAATCACTAAATAAAACCCAAATTAGAACAGAAAATATCTGAATACTGAATCTGCTGTTGAACTTGCTAGTCTTTGTGTATCTTTTTAATAACATTTTAGGGTGAAAAATTACATTTCTCACACTTTTTTATCCTTGAAAATCTTTTATTTTTGTATTTTTTTCATTATTCTTCTTGGAAAACAGCTTAGTTATTTTTTTGAGTGTGTAAATAAGACTTGCCTCTCTAATCAAATAAAAGGGCTTTTCTCTTCCACAGTTTCCATTTGATAGATTCTTTTCTTGGCTTTGTCCTGTTTCAGCATGAGTAGACCAAATTAAAGGCCTTATTGTTTTCACTTTAACGTAGACATTAATAGATGTGCTTATTTCATGGTCAGCTTGTTTTGTTGGGATGATATGAAAATACATCTGTATTGCCAATACGTAAAGGAAGCTAGTGGATAATCAGCAAGACAACTTTAATAATTAACATACAAACTGGTGATAGGGGTTATGTGTCCCTGCATGTTTTTTACATTAGGTATTCACCCAGCTTGATTTATTCATGTTAGAAGCTCCTTGCATGACAATATTGTACATTATGTATGCAACTTGTACAGTATATGTTACTGTCATTAAGTTGGAAAAACAAAAAAAACCCCAGATAAGTAGGTTGGATAGTTTTCATTATTTTATGTTGAGACTTCTCCACTTGAATGTCCAATTCAAATAATGATCCTCAGCCATGGTAATGAATGTGGAATAATGAACTTCTGATCTGCATGTAGCTGTTAATTGATCCAGAACGTTATCAGATCATGCTGTTCGGCTAAATAACATATCCCCCAGTCATTTAGGCTCTGTCAAGCTATCATCCCCACCGGTGGCGATAATGCCTGACTCAGCCTCTGTACAGATGTTTCAGCTCAGTCATCCTCATTATTTTTGGGTAATCTTCTCCGTTCTCTATCACTGTGTTTTGCCACCAGTTATAACCAGCAGTATTCATTGTAATCACACTATTTATTGAGAATTGTGCAAGTGCTGTAGTGCATTTTTCAACTCCTTCCTCATCGCCTCGTGTACTTCATCCTCTGCCTGTGTAGTTCGGCCTTATTGTGGAACTTGCTAATGATATAAGGGACTTTTATTCCGTTACTGGCTGCACTGAGGGACAGATGTTGCTGCAGGCTCTTTAATTTGTCTGAGTCAAATTAGTATACAATGAATTTCATAAACCCTCGAGGGTCCTCATTCAATCAGTGTTGCCTTATGTTTTCAAAGTAGAAGAATTATGCCAAGAAAAAAAATGGGCCAAACATGATTTATATGTAATAAAAAAAAAAAGTGTGCATGGATGCCAAGTGTTTGACTCTCGACTCAGGAAATGTTGAGTTGTCTTGTTTGCCACTGAAATGCTTTTATTTGCATAATATTATAGGACTTCGATCACTGTGAAAAGGCAGGCACTGCAACTCACTGTCGCCTCAAGAGTTAAGGGTTTCAAATGTCTATACTTTTATAAGTGTTTTTTTTTCTCTTGCCTCATTCCTCAAAAATATGCAAGTACACTTAGAATCTGTTGGGTTAATGAGGGAACTAAAGGCAGAACAAATTAATGAGCAAACACTTACTATTTTTGTGTTTTATCTTAATTTGAGCCTGAATTTACCAGAATGAATGAGTAAATTAAATGTAAAGAATTATATTTACATTAGAGTAAATGTATGATGTGATGATTGAGTTGAATCTAACACTGGGTTACTTCATTCTCAAACATTTAACTCTAACAACTAACAACATTTACAGGCAAAACATGGAAAATATTTTGTCCTGATAGGGCTGTGACCTTAAAGAACTGACAGTGTGCTACTACAAAGAATCACAACTAATCCAAGTCTGGTAACAGACTGCTATCTTAATTAAACAATTGAGCACTGGGAAACTGAGAATCATTTCCATAACTACTGTTGGGGGCATTGCTCATAAAGTGACTCATTTCATCTTGTTCTTATTAATTTAGGACACGAGTAGAGCAGTCTGATTTCTGAAATACCAACATATTCATAAAAGTATAACAAAAACATGATGTTAGTGCCTGTCCAAGTTATCAAGAGTGAATCTGCTTCTTCCACCAACACATTTCACACCAGGCTGATGCATAATTGTCCTTCTGCTTGGCCAGAATGTGGATACCAACTAATTGAGACATTAAGGACGCGAGAGCCAATACGGTGTCCAAAATCTGAGCTTGTTTGCTAATATGTGTGCCTTCTGTGTCTCATTCACCCTTCAAGGCGGAGAAGCAGTTGCCTGCGTGTTTACGTTTGGCAGTGGTTTATGTGCAGGGACACAGTTGTTTTAAGAAAACGTCGCCACTCTTTGTGTCCATTCACTGCTGTATTTAAAAATTAGATAAAAAAATAAATAAAAAAAACGACGACAAAATACTTCAGTACATTTTGCCTATGTGTTAGACAGTGCAGGTCATGAAGCTTAACCCAGCCAAGTCTCATTTGAGTTTACATTTAAATAAATGCATACAGATGAGTCCAAATTGATGTTGAGACTTACAACTCATGGAAGTGGAAGAAAATGACTTATCTCTGTCCCTCTCACATTTAAATTCCTTCTAATATTGGGTAATTACTGAATAAAAATTTGCATAATGTATTCATATTTGGTTGAGTGTGAGTGTGCGTTTATTCCTGGGCAAAAAAATGCATTTTTAGATATGAGTGAATAAAGCACACCATACATGAATGTAAACAATGCAGATGTTGGTTGACAAAGCTGAACAAATGTGGAAGCTCTACACTGTGTATTAAACTAAAACGTCATTTTTAATTGGCTACATTTTCCTCCCTGTTGGAGTCTAAATTTAATAACAAAACTAAATTATAAAACAAATTACAGTTTTCTTAGATATTTTTTAAACAGACTATGATCTGCCGGGTTTTGCGGATAATAACATTCTGCATTGCAGTGTATAATTCATTAATTGCAATGACCTTTAGCACAGTGCCTCTTGGCTTATATTATGCAAGCAGGGGTTTACTTTTTTCCAACTGAATGAAAAAGTCTTGAGTTATTTGCTTCACAAAAAGTCAGTAAAAAGTAAATATGGATAATTTTTAATTTATCACAAACTGCTTATAGCTGGCCTTCCTTGCAGTGCAGCACCCTGTATGAACATTTGCTAATGTATGTAGAGACCTACAATTGAACTGAAGCCAAAGTGTTTCTTTTAACTAACTCAAAGGCAACTAGACTAAACATTTGGTTGCATTTGACTTAGAGCCTCTACATATCCTAGGACTGAGGTGGTTGATTGGGATTCTTCACAACAAAACTCTACACTCTCAATTATCTAGTCAAACACATTTATTTAGCTAATTTATTAGCTGTTTTTGTATGTAAAATTGGACTTTCCATAGACCACTTTCTTCCCCAGGAGCTATTGTTTCAGCAACAACAAATTACAAATTATAACCAAAGTTTTTTTGGTTTTAATCTTCTTTATTTTTGCTAATGAGAGGTGTCTGTAAGGGTGTGCTTTTCTTGTCATGCATCGCAGATTCAGTCGTTCAGATGAGAAGTGCTTGAAAAATCTTGACATCCACTGCAAATCTGCTCTCTCCTAATTTTGACTGGAGACTAAGAATAGCTAATGTTTATACTGAAAAAATGCTTTACTGGTCTTTTAAAACCTGGTGTAAACAGAAAATAATGTTGTTCACACTGATATAAAGGGATGTTGAGGGCTATTTGCACAATGTTCAGGGCTTCAGTCATTTTATTCACTTGCTTTATCTCTGTCTCTAAACCAGTGTCGACCTGGTGCATGCCCAGCTGCACGTATGTGAGGGCCGCAGCCTGCCAGAACTGGGCCTGAAACAAGACAAGATCAGGGTGAATGGCTGTGCGATCCAGTGCAGAGTGACGACCGAAGACCCTGCCAGGGGCTTCCAACCGGACACTGGAAGGATTGAGGTAAGATTCATCCAAGAATTACACAAAGACCTTTGACATACTGGTCAGACAGACCACATGTGGACAGTAGAGAAATTCCTTCTCCACTTTAAACATCTGGTGAAAGTCTGGAAGATTTGTTGGAAATATGTATAATATGTATACTTACAGGTAGTTTTTAAGTGATTGTTGAGTGAGCAAGGGGCATAAAGACCCATTTGTAAGGACCGGATACATGGTTTGTTTTTACCGCTATCATTTGTCATTGCTGCATAGTTCGCAGTATAAATGACCATAGAAGCCACATTAAACACATTTTTCATATCACTGAGATGCATTACATTCATCATTGGCATATTATTCTTCTAGACTGAGAGGGTTTCCAGTTTCAATGTAGACTGGTAAAATGCCAGATCCCAACTGGGCACATTAAGCTCTTTTGCTTTTAAGATTAATTGTACAACATAATCTTCTCTTCTTCCACTCATGCTATATGTGGCCACTTTTGGTTTAGTCCATATTTCATATGTGCTTGGCTTGCAAAACAAGATGGGATCGCATTTAAGTCTTCTGCCCTGCAATATGTCAAATGTATACCATGTAACTTTTGCTAAATACCACACATAGCCTGCATTTGACATTAAGGCTGTAGAATCAGCTTTTGAGAGGCTGATTTTATGTTGTGCAAAATGAGCAATGTGCAAAAATCTGCAGAGTGGAGTGCTGATTCTCAGTAAGATCTATAGTGCTAGCATCTCCTTCTTTGTCTTTAATTCATTGTCGTTATTATGAATATCACTTAATGGAGCTTCATGTTAATGAGAGATAACTGAATGTTTTCATCCAACTGTGTGTGTGAACATGTGCACAAAGTCACAGCTGCAGAGAACAACCAGTGCTCGAATTATAGGTTTGTCACACTGATCCACACAAAGCTTTCAGCGCTGCAGTGATAAATGTACATTGCCGCATGAGTTTGGGCATCTGTGTGCATGTGTATTTCTGTAAGACTGAATGTTTGTGTGTTCATCTCCATCTCTCTTTAAGAGCGGTGTATAGTATATGCATTTAGTTGTATTTAATTTTTAAATTCTTTATAGCTATGTTTTTTTTTTAGTCTGGCTCCTTTGTGTGAGAGGACCAGTGATTTTGAGTTTTCACCCATGAGTAGATACATAGATCACTGTGTGAGTGTCGTGTGTATCCATCCACAGGCACGTGCCCTGTATAACTACACGCCATAATGCCATTTCTTATAGTGTCTCTACAAATGTCTCTCTCGCTGATGAGGTCTGATCCCTGGATGCTTTTAGCTGTCGGGTCCTTTTGCCCTTCACCCTAGACTGTACACCAACCCACTCTTGCTTTTTGTTTTTCCTCTCTGTCATGCTCTGTTCTCTCTCTTTCTTTAATGTGTTTCTTTTTGCTGATTCTCCATTAGCGTTTATAGGCCTTAACAGTGCCACAAAGCGCTTTGCAAATAATTAAATGGTAATGAAAGCCACTTTGAATCAATAAAAATGACATATTAGAATTAAAACAAGGTTTAATGAGAATAAAACAGCAATTTATTAGAATAAAAAAAACAAAACAAACCTTCTGTTAAAGATAATATGAAGAGATAATGGTGATTTTGACCCCAGCAGAGTGCGGTGCTTAAAAAGCCTTGTGGGCTCAGTGGTGATCACTGGGTTATGTTTGGTCTGTAGCTCAGACTTGGCTAAACGTGGGAGGGTTCTGCTGGAGGGGAAAAGTGAAATTAATTCTTTATCAGCATAGAGAAGCCAAAAAAAACACAAGTAATATAATGTGCACTGCATGTTCTTCAGCATCGTGTTAGAAATCTGCAGCCCAACAGTGCACACCAGCAGACCAGGGAAGCTTATCAATGTTATGACATTATTGTCTGCATGTCAAATTTATGGCAATTGGGAAACTATAAATTCCCGGAGACACTTTGATTTCTTACCGTTTCACCCCCTTCTTGAGGCTTGTCACGGATGCTGTAAATAAAATACTGCCGTTGCTGCCTGGTGACTTAACACAGTGATTTTTGACTCCTTGGATTCGACTTGCACCAGTGGCTTTCCAATCAAACAAATCATCTGTCTCTAGGTTCTCAACAGGGGGAGGGAGAAATGAATGCTTGTATTGTGCACAGAGATTTATGCCAATTGAATCTGAGTCTATTAATTTATCTCGCAGCGGTTGTTTTTAGTTTATTAACCTGCACAAGTGACCACATTCAGCTGAAGTATTTATCTGACAACTTAGTTTCCTGAGTATTCAAACCAGCAGCATACATTTTAGATTCACACCTGATTTGGAGGTGCAAAAATATAAGCCATTTAAATAATCTCGCTATTATGTGATGTTGTGACTTTCAGGGTGCATTACTTCTCACTGTGAAAATAGCTGCTTGCACTGTGTAGTGCTTTTCTCAGCACCATGTCTGAGAAGAGTAGCCATGGTAGAGCTTGTGACCTTCCCGCTTCAAGGACTTTCTGCCATGTTTCCACCCCACATTTTCTCCCTTCTGCTCCCCGTGCATCACTTGATTCATCCCACCTACCTCTCACCTAAAATAATGTACATATTTTCCACACACTTTATCCCCCCCTCCTTTGAGCTCACCTCTCCTCCTTTTCCATTTATTTCCATCTCTCTCTCCTCTCTCTCTCATCCTTCTATCTTTTCCCCATCTCTCTTCCCAGTCTCCCTCCTTTTCTCTGCCTTCCCACACCATTTAGCCATGCAGTTGAGCTATGAAATGTGTCAACACAGTGCCAACCCCACCTCCCCGCCATTACCATGCAATATGAATGAACCAAACACAATCAACACGGAAAAGCGTGGATGGAGGAATGCCACGTTTGAGGGACAGATGAATAAATTATTACCGAAGAGCTGCGACAAGGTCAGCAACTGAGTGACGCAGTGAAAGGTGGAGAGCAGGAGGGTGAGAAAGTTGTCACGCTATGGGCTTTTGGTCACTCGATTTGCTCTGACAAGTGCAGATGGAGCCACTTGTGTACCCTTTTCAGAGCTGATACCCCGCAACAGGACGCCCACATCTTAGAGAAGCAAATGGCTGAGCGGCAGAGTTTGAAGGATTCAGCACTGACATCAGACTTACAGACCTAAAGCTCATGTGGCGATAGCGCTGTTGAAAATGCCCTCCGTCACTTGCTCTGTGTGGTGACAGGGCTGCTGTGTGTCAGCAGGAGGGGATGGGAGTCGTACGCTGTGGTGGACTGGCTGCCTCCTATAAAACTCAAACATTCTGTATGTGGCACCAGAGTATCATTTGCTTTTCCATCTTAGAATAACATGAAGAAGGAAGAAGAAACGGGATGTTGAGGTTAGAAATGCTGATAAAGAAAAGAGAATGAATGAGAAGAAATGGAAGGTCGATGAATCAAGGCAAAGTGGGGAAACACATTTTTCATACTGTATGTTGAGACTTTACACTGATGGGAACAAAACAGAGGCAAAGATCCAGCAGATCGAATCAGTAATGGGTACATCCTTTTTTTTTCTTTTTTTTGCAATTTGACTTTGTTTTCTGTTGTGGATAGAAAATAGATAAAGGGAACAAGCATATGAGAACTCTGCATGTTGTTTTCTCATCTCCTGTTAATGGAGCTTCAAAGCAGCTGAAGGAAATGGATGAAGGAAGAGAGACAGAAATTACCCAAGGTGACATGGATTGTGTGCGCTGTGAGAGGTAGAGTTGTATTAAAAACAACCAATTCTCTGCTTTTATTTAAAGGTCTGACCTACAATTGTAGTGTCGTGCCCTTTTGTTGCTCTGAGCACACTGTGACCGTCTGCAGCGTCGACAGTTTTTCTGTGAAAACCAAATGTTTTTTACTCCGCTCACACGCTGAATACTCTTGTACTGTAAATATGCAGTGTGTTAATGTAACATTTAAGTGGTGGAGGAAAGAAAACTGCCTTTACAAATGAGGACGTACACTGCTGCAGACACTTGGCTTGAATTCTGTCCGGTTACTGACTTTTTTATCGTTTTTATCATCGGCTGAGAAAAACAAACTTGGTTTACAAACTCTTTCTGGAGCTTCATTACTACGTGGTCATCAACTGCACTGGAGTTATTTTTTCATCACTTTCTGTGTTTAAGTTCAGCTTGTCCACATTCATTTAAGAGTCAACATAGAGAGTGTCAACTGCTACTACAAAGATAAAATTATTATTGCACTCAGCTTTCATAATGATGCAATATCACCCAGCCCAAAACTGCACAATGTGGTTTTGCACATTGTAGAATTCATTATCATCCAGGCTGAATGATTTGCCTTGCAGCAAAAACTAGTTTCACTCAACAGTTGAATCTAAACTTTTCACAGAGTGGCATCATTTGGCAAGGTGCTGTGTAAATACCTAAATACACATTCCTTTTAGGTTACTTTCATACCTGAAGGCTATGAAGTTTAGAAATCCTTCATCATAGCTTTATAAATCAGTGCACAGTTTTTTGGCTTCTGATAGGCTGGCATTTGAAGCATTACTCAAGAGATTCCTCACTTTGTATTTCAGCTCGCCAGTACCTGAATGCGCCCCTTATATGTCTGTTTCCAGTCTGAGTGATCAGTGTGCCCTTTGCAGCAGACAGATCTGTTTGCCAGTGAAAAAAGGATATGGTGTATCAAACGTAAGACACCAGAGCTTTTTCACAGTACAAAGTTTAATTTTGGTTTATGTACTGTGAATTAAATAGAATTTCAGTATTTTTTTACGCCAAAAAACTTTCAAGAATTAAACTAAACTTAAAAATGGATACTGATTAAAATAAATGATCTATGCTCATATAAATATTAATCTAGCTTCATGCAATACTGAAGACTAAAGAGGGAGAATAGTTTTTAATTGGCAGCTCTGAGTAAAGGAGCTTTGCTGCTGCTCTGGGTGCGAAACACAGTATAAAAAAAAAAAAAGATTTCCATGTGGTGTTAATTATATCCACGGGTTAAAGTGGGCTGGAATTATCCAGAATAGTTTTCCCAAACCTCTGAACCTCTGATGAATAAGTAAGCTACATAAATCAGATTGTCAGTTTCATAAATGAGTGAGTTCATTTTTGTGTGGCCTGGTATGACTTTTTTTTTAAAAAAAGAACAAAACAAAACTGTTGTTCCTTCCAGCTGCTGTCATTTAGAGATTCAAGACAACACATCAGAAAGTAATATCCCTGAATGACCTCACCCCCACACTATTTTTCATCTTTTTAGAGGGATCATGCATGTAAAAGTCAATACATCCCTTGCCTAAAAAGAAACCCAAAGTTTTAGGTAATTTGAAATAAAATGTTTCAAACTTGGCTCAAACATCAACAAACACGCAGGCTGTTGTATCTGACACTTGGATATTTGTTTTGCTAGCTACCGGTAGCTGACAGAGATCCTACTTCTCAAGGAGCACAGATGCAAGGGGAGTAAGTCTAAGAATCCTAAAGTACCCTCACATTGGGATTAATAAACCTTATTAATAAACTTTATTATTAACTTTAATGTATGATAACTTCACTGTGAAACAAAGAGGAAGGTGACAGATTATTTTGAGGAGGAAAAGACTGCTCAGCAAATGACATTTGACAAACTGGCATAAATTTAAAGCCTGCATAAGTAATATGCTTCGTTTTTAGAATCATTTTTAATCAGACAGTGGATATGTTCATGAAGTTATCTGGTTAATTCACCCTGTGAGATGTCTGACAATAAATTAAATAATAATAATGTTTGTCTTATTCAAAGGCTGTGTGAGAATACTGGATATTTTTAACTGGTGCAGGCTGTGGAACTGTTTAGTTTGCAGTATTGTGGTAAAGTTTACTGTAATGGACGAATTCGACCTGGTGCAGGGCAGGCTGTGGTATCCATGGTAACTGTTAACTTAGATCAAGGGCAGGAACCATATCACCTGCCGAAGTCCACTTTTTATATCTCATGTAGATTCTGTTAATGAAGAGTGCACTCGCTTAAATCCACAAAGACCAGTAAACCTTTGAGCCACAGCAGCACAGTCCAGAGCAGCAGATTCTCTTGAATGAACAATATAATAACACCAGTACAGACACAGCAACAAATCAACAAGGTCTCAGCACGGATAGTAATTAGTTTGGGTGAACCTCCTTTGGAGCAGTGGGATCCAGAAAAATGTGTCATGACGCTTGTGGTTAAAAGAAGGTCAGCTGATCACAACCTTTCCATAAGGAAAACAAGTCCACCGGCACTCACAGTACAAATCCATTTGAAGTAATTCTTCATATAATTCTTGCTCCAAGGCTACACTGGATCTTCATCATCATGTTAGAGTATATTAATTGATAGGTGACCGTTACATTTCATGCCACCTTTACAATAAAAAAATCGTATACATTAGGTATTATCTATGTTATGTACTTTTTCAGTTTCTTTCCTTATTCTTAACAATCATAGTTTTTTTTTAATTGCTCTTTGATTCAGGTAGAAAAGATACTAAGTTGTTAACACTTTAGTATGTGAGGCAACATAGAGGAAACACACTCCAGCGTTTAGGTAAAGAAGGGATAGTAAGACTGAGGTGTGAGTCGAGGGATGGTGGGACAGAGGGGGGATGAGGATGAGGAGTGATGGATGTCATAGCAGGAGGGTAGCGGCAGCCCTGTTGACAGGGTGACAGGGAGGGATGGGCTGCGTGCTTTAGGATCAAGTAAGCAGGGAGGGAGGGAAGGGAGGGGAGTATTAAAGCAGCACCTTGACATTTTGTATTTTAATCTATTTTTCTGCAGCAGGCACTCGTCACATTCAGTGTCTCCACTGAACCTTTTGGCACACGAGCTCTGTGATCAGTTTAGCTCGGCGAGATGTGACGGCGATTCTGAGAGGCGCAAGCGGAGAAGCCTTTACTCCCGTAGTGCGATAAGTGGATGATGAAGACAATTTACTGGAGCCCCAAATCATGTTAGTGCTGTAAAGTAAAGAGGGGGGGAAATATGGCTTTGTCATACACTGCAGGGGAAAAGAGAGAGTCTGATCTTTCTTCACACTGTACAAAAATAAAGAGTAACTGAGGAGGGTGAGTGTAAGTGATATTTGTCTTTGTATCTGATAACATCGACAAGGGAGCAGCAATCTCACTCCTTTTGTCTTTCATTTATCTGCTGATCTACCCATCAATTGCTTTTCACAGATCTCTCCATTTTTCTGTAGTGAATCACTCCATCATTTCATCCCTCCTCTTGTCAACCTCTCCTTTCTTTTTCCCCAATGATACATTTTCCCATCATTTCTCATTTCTTATTACCTACTTCCATGTTTTTACTTCCATCCACCCATTTCTCTTCCTTTCCTCTCATCCTCTCATCCCTCAGCCTCTTTTTTTAACTTTCCCATCATATTTATTTTCCTATTTCTTTTCTTACCCCTCTTCTTCTCTCAAACTTCTTTGTCTACACAATAAGACAGCAAGTAATAAGGCCAAATCCTGCTGTTCCTCTCTCCTGCCTGTTCCACCGCCTCCTGTTACTCAGCACCTCATTTCATTTCTTCCTTTTCCTCTCCCAGACTTTGCCAGCTCTCTTTCCTTCCATCCCACTGTCATGGGCTATTCATTGGACTTTATAAAAAAAAAAAAGAAAAAAGTAAAAGAGTTAAATCCAAAGCAGCCCATGTAGCTCCAGAGAAATGGAAACCCTTACTCTGGCAGTATCAGTATCGTTAGCCTGGAGGGAGCTACAAGGCCGCACTTTTTCATCCTCTTTCCTCTCTCTTTCATTCCTTATCAGTCTGAATTTGACTATCAGAAAAGGATTTAACTGTCATCCCATAATTCCTTCCATAAATCAGCTGTCTCTTCTCCTCAATGTGTCACCCAGCATTACTCGCATCTGTCTCTCTATTTCCTCCACCCCACCCCAACATGCATCTTCCTCTTGTTTGTTTCTTTTATTGGAACACATTTGCATGCGTCACTCAATATATTAATAAGTTTTACAATGCTGCGTGTGTGTATGTGTGTGTGTCTATGCAAGCCTGTCTCTTTCTTTGTGTGTGCGTGTGTGTGCGCGCATGCCACATCCTCCAAAGCACAATTTTGAGTTTGAAAATAGGTTAAGTCCTAATTAGAGGACACGTCTTGCTTCACACTTCATAAACACCTTCATTTGTGCACCATAAACATCCTGCATCTTTCTCTGCCCAGATTGCATGAGAATGTCGTGATTAGTCACCATTATCTTTTTATTACATTTTCTTATTTCACCTGAAGAATTTTGTTGTGAAATAGCTCAGGTTGTTTTGTGCTCAAGTCTGAATTTGTGTGTTTAAAAAGGCTACATATTTCAACATCTAAATCACTCAAAACACTCAATTTATTGACAACTTGGTATGATTTTTATTCTGTACTTCAGCCACTGTCCTCTGAGAAGCATTGTGGTTTGAGTCTTGATTGAAGCACTTTTTTGTTCTTAAAGTGACCTCCTGCTGTGTAAATAATTCTGTTTATTCAGGATCATTTTGTGAGCATTGAAATTTGTGCATGGCATCAGGTCAGTGCTGGGACTTTGATGGATAAAACATGAAGTTAAAAGGAGCTAAAACAGAGGTGGATTGAGCTTAGCACTTCCCTATAAAAACATAACAACCTCACAGTAATAATTCTGCCGTATTGTTTCTGCCTCTTGGTTGCATCACATTGAAGTGATGAGTCTGAGTCGCCACAAGCCAGTGTGAACACAAGCCAGAACTTAAAGCTCTGAACAAAACCAACCAAACCACAGGTGTGAACATGTACTAAAACTTGTAAAGAGTGACGTGTGTAGAAAGGAGGAATATAGAGAGCATGAGGGACATGCACACTGTTCACACGTTGCCTTGCTAGCTCCAGTAAGATCCAGGACCCCTGACCAGGTGTTAGAATACCAAGAAGTCACACCTGCATGAGGTCAAACCACCAGCACCGCTGGCACAGACACACACAGTTATACAGGGTGTAATTTCCAAAGAAACCACCTTTTGACCTTGAGAAGGTCATGCGTGGAGAGCCTCCAACGTGAGCTGACTTACTGCTTCAGAGTGTGTGTGTGTGTGTGTGTGTGTGTGTGTGTGTGTGTGTGTGTGTGTGTGTGTGTGTGTGTGTGTGTGTG
>JBAJHX010000042.1:11437774-11469803 GCA_037176925.1 Amniataba percoides | reverse complement strand
TTTGGGACGGTGGTCGCTACTGGGACCGTAAAAAAAACCGACACCCCTCCCCCCCACGACCCTCCCCCGCTCCGCAAGGAAAGGGGCGAACCACTTTTCCCCCCCTTCCCCCCCCCCCCCCCCCCCGTCCTTTCTGTTGGCTGTGGCAGCTGTATTTTGGACAGGCTATATAGTGAAAACACATAATACCACTCCCATTTCATAGAAAAAGTTCTAGCCCAAAATAAGTTTAAGTTAAGGAATCAAGATTGCACTGCTGTTCCATTATGCTTAACAAACAGAAAAGTACAAGCCCTTCTAGAGTGCTATCAAGGATGAGAAATTCGGGGAGCACTGGCAATCCAGTCCAATTATTAGGAGTATATGAGGAGTATAATAAAAAGCACCCTGTCCTTATATATGACAAGAAAGGCAATGAGAAGGGCAAAGGGAGGAGACAGGACAATGGGGAGTGAGTAAAATGACAGATATAGTAGGAAAAAGGGGGTGGAGAAAGAATAGGAATAAGCTGGGAAAAGCCACCTAATCTAATTCATTTTCGAATCCCATTTAGCTGATCCATAGACATCACCAGTGACTGGCTAAATCAGTCAGGCGTAATGACCAGAATGTACGGCACTGGGGGAAATAGTCACTTCTGTCATGGCTGCGGATTAGACCTGGTCCTATTGGTTAAACACATTTTTCAGTGGACATCACTGGGATCAAGGCAATTAAAACACAATTAGAAAGAACATTAGCAATTGAGTATGAATTGGATTTTTAACGAAGCTCTTATCTAGGCCATATGCTGCATGTGAAACCAACCATATTAAATTAATGTGTAATATGTAATTGAATAAGATGCACAGCCAGTGGCGGTTCTAGAGAAGTTGAATGGGGGTGACCCAGGTGGCCACAAGGAGTTTCTAATGTGGATGTGAAGCACACAATTTTATCAATTATAATGCATTATATATTATTCTACTAATAATAGGCGAAAACATTAATTGATAGGCCACATGCATACACCTCTATATGGTCAGTCTCCTGTTTCACTCTAAGCCAAATGTATACAACATAGGAGGCAGCCTCCCCAGGGAGCTTCAAACAAAACCATTAATTATTACATTAGTTATCAAAAACAGGTGACATAGAGTATAGCCTCAATGTGTGTCATTTGGTTAAACAGAGTTCAGAGAAAACATATCTTTGGGTAATTTATTATTTTCCCACTTTCTTAGAGTCAGAAAATCATAAATGCCTGAGGATAGACTTGTTTTAGAAGTTGTAGTCTGAAATTAAGTCAGCAATACAGAAATATGAGGCAATGATGGCTCAAATGTTGAGTGTCTATGGATTCAGATAACAAATATGTTCTTGTAGGCATGGAGGAATTGCGCAAAACTAAGCAAGTAACCCAAAAGAAGCGGGCATGCCTTTTTCCAAACCAAGTCTTGCATTTCTGCTCTAAGCAAACTACTAAACAAAAATGCATTATGCAGACTCTGTCCTGTCCTTTGACTTAACTCAAATATGTAATCAGAATTATATAGTATAAGACAATTAGCCAGGGTATATTTGGATAAAGAATAAAGTAAGATATTTCTGACCATAAGGTTTTAAATTTATGGATCAATTTATGGCCTGGTGATACAAACTACTACTGACAAAATAGCCCTGGAAAAGGCTACGAGCAAGGAAGACATGGACGGACAGAGAGACACTGCATATTGTTATATACTGGCATCAAACATGGAGAGGAGAGAGCAGCTGATTGTTGTTCTCATACTTGACTCATGATCTTTTCTCTTTCTCTCTATTTTGTGACCAGAGGGATAGTTCCTCTTCATCCTCATCAGTGAATTGTAAACAGTGATCTGCTTTGACATTTGGGGTCAGGTAGAGACCTAACCAGCTCACTTAGTGAGCATATGGAGCAGCCCAGGTCTGGTAGAAACAAACATACTGGTGGAAGCCAATGACAGAAATATAGCTGTACCACAACCACACCTTTTTTATAACCACACATTTGTACAGCAGATTCAGCTGAACCCACAATTCCCCATTTAATCCAATAGCTTGCTGACCATGGAAACATGAATTCAGTGATCCTGTGAAGTTCCTGCTCTGAGAGCCACCCTGCATTTTTGTTTACTTGCTGTGTTTGCAGTTGAATCCCCTCCCACACATGGGAACACGCACAGAATTATGTATTGTCTCCCCGGGCTCCAACAAAACCTTTGATCAAACATTTTAAATGTCAGAACAATAATGAACTATACCTGTTGACACAAGTGGGGTGTCAGCGAGAAATTAGACAACTAGCTTTTCTGTCTATTTCTGTGGATTTATATGAATATGAAGTCTCTAGACTCAAGTTCATGTAGCTAGTTCACTTCTATAATAAATCATTGTGCTGGTCATCGTTTTCATTATTCAGTTATTTAAGTCTGTAAGTTTCAAGTTTACTCGGTAATCTGTGAGCCAGACAGGAATTCAACAACAACCTAAACAGCACATTCATCTTGAAAACTTAGCAAGAGGTTTTGCCCTCCAGCAGTACCATTTGTTTTCCATCTCCATATTATCCCCATTAGCTCCCATTCCCATTCTTGTCTCTATCGTTCCCTGCCTGCTCTGCCTGTGTAATGCACTCGCTTCAGGCTCGCAGGTTGCTGAGTGTCCATTCCTCATCACACAAATGTATTTCCACTTCACTGCCTCACTGGCGTGCCATGGAAACCTCCTCACTTCAGTTTTTGGTTTTGTCGGCTGAAATATGTGACAATTCCTGAGGTCATCTATGAGCTGAATGAATTTCATGACCCTCATACTCTACCCCCACCAAACCAGTCTATTATTTCAAAAAATGCCTTCCCGAATTCCTGAAAAGCTGTTTGAGTTATTTTGTGTCTCCTGGAGCAGTAATTGAATATTTAGGCCGGCTGCGTAGGTCAAAAGGCGGGCAGTGTCCGTTGCCCTGATGTTAGGTCATGCTGAAGCCAGCCGTTGCCTGTGCAGTGGAGCGTTCTGGGCAATGTACAATAATAGCTTGGCTGAATGATGACGTGGGTGTAATGTGCCCGACATCGCCTGGGATGATGTCACCAAACAGCCAATCTTCTCTCTGGGGAAATGTCACAGTAGGCCAATGTGTCATCATTTAAAAATTTATTTGAGGCTTGTTAGCATGTTTACAGAACAAAATACATCAGTTCTTGTGAATAAGGCTTTTCGCAGCAGATGATGTAGTGTAGCTTTTCCTTCATGTCTGGAATGTGCCACCAACTTCTTCAGCCTTTAATCAGATTTGATTAGTAAAATAAATATTTTTTGATCATTTTGGCAGCGTATTATGTCTTTAATAGGTGACAGAAAGATGACAGGATGACAAGAAGAACTTGGGAGTCTTGGGCCACAGTGGAGCAAATTGAGGGCCACAGGGGGACTGTGGCCCTTAATTGGCTCCACAACTCTAATGAATAAATTTATAAAATCTATTCTAAATTTATTGTGACGCATTACAATGCTATTAATAGGAATATTGATTAGAAATGTCAGAAAAATAGCCAATTAATAGTTCTGTTGCCTTGAGGCGTGTTTATTTACAGGCTTTCAGATCTTACTCATTTTTTTCAGTTTATAGATTCCTGTTGTATTCACAGTCAGAATTAATTTATTTTCCCCCTCTGGCAGTTACAATTTTCATTTCTTGATTGATTTGTTAAAAAGTGGCTCTCTTAAGTTTATATATGTCTACACAGTGTTCCCTCATATGATTTAAATGAGGTCCAACCCACACATATATTATCATATTGTAAATATTATGTATCCGTATTATATTTTAATTGACCTATTTCCATATTATGTATTTTAGTTGATTTAATAATTGATTATAACTCAATACAAAAAATGTCAGAGTATGGTGGAAGCACTCTCTAAACTTAAGGCAACACCTAAGGATTTAAATGTCCAATTTAAGGGCATGGCCCAGCATCCAGCCAGCGCTGCAGGACCAGGGTGGGTCTCTGTATCACAGACACCCGTGTTCTCTCTCTCAGCACCTCTCTCCACTCTATAGCATCTTTGAAAGTAGCACAGCAGGGGAAGAGGACCTCAGCAGTGGCATTATACTTCAATAAAATTTTCTTTGACCTTTCATTTTTACAATAAAGCAAAATCTCAAGACGCCCGAGTTCACTCAGTGCCATGTAAGCCTTAAGCCAAAGTGAAGTCAGCTGGATGTCTCTGTGGTGCGCTGTGACAGACAATCTCTGGTGTTAGCTGGGTTGGATGGTGGTGGTACATGGCACTGTGGAGAAAATGATTTTCTTATTCTTTTCACAAAGCTTAGACAAATCTCCAACCAGTGTCCAGTTCAGTGGGAACTGAGGATTTGCTAGCAATGCGCTTCACTTTCTACTTTAACCCAGTGCACCTCTATTGAAGCTTTTATTCAGATTAAACCAAAAGGAACCTGCTCTCCACTCTTACATTTCAAGACCTGCCGTGGTCTTGTCTTATTTGACGTCTAAATGGCTACATTTTGTCTAATGTTTAAATGACAGAGTGCAGACGAGGGTGACTCAGTGTTAATAGGACTTCACTGCTCCCTTTGGAGCCATCACCATCATTATCCCGCTCAGGTTGGATACCCAGGCTTCAGAGGTGTAGGCAGAGCAGCCAGGTTGTGTGTGTAAAGGAGATGTCGAAATCATGTTGTGTTCTCGTGCTCATGTTTTCACCAATAGCACATATTTACCGGCGCATGTATAATAATTTCTGCATGTGAGCGTCGTCTGGGCTGAGATATTTAGGTGTGGTCAGAAAGAGCATGCTTTCCTGCTCTCACAAGTTTATTTAAGCACTTGATAAGGCATTTAGAATAGATGCAACCAGTGAATGTCATTAATACGGGTCATGCAGACACCTTGTCAAGACGGTGAGTCTCTGAAAGCCACTCATAAATCTAGCATACTACACAAGGAGAGAGAGAGAGAGGGAGAGAAGGGAGTGAGGGTCAGCAGAGACCAGTGGAGAGTGGGCAATGAAAGATGGTAAGGAGAGAGAGAAAATGCTAGATGGATGCTGAGAGACAGAGAGGACAGCTTTACTCGTCTCCCTTTCTCTCCCCAGTGTGTCCATCTGTACAGAGTGCGATTAATCATCCTGTGTCCCCAGACATGGCAAGCCAATGCTGTGACACTCAAAGCCAGTGTGTGCGTGTGTGGATATTGCACTTGTCTGTGTTTGTGCGGCTTTGTTTGGGTGTTTTTAATTCTGCAGCCAAGTTATTTGCCTGTGTGTGCATGTCTGTGCAATTCCTACAACCATGTGTTAGCCTGTGTGTGTGTGTCAGCTTGCCCTTGTGTTTGTGTGCATGTATGTATTTGTGTTTTTTGGTGGGGGGGCAGAAAGGCACAGACAACATGTTTGCATGCGTGCTGGCATTTATGACACATTCTATTTGTTTACCGTTGTGCCGCTGGTGGTTACGACCAGTCCCCGTGGCAACCAGGCATCATTGACGGTGTTAATTAGCGACATGTCCCAAACGGTCTGCTTGACTGGAGAATAGGGAGGGAGGGAGACAAATGGTGGTGTAGGGGTGAGTATTTGGGAAGAAGAGAGGGATGGAGAACCTTATCTCTAGTAAATTATGTGCACATACAACTGATTTGCATAAGCAAATGCGTTTCGTAGGTACATTTTTTTATTAATATAAAGAGATTTTTGTTAAATGTAACTGTAAACATTCACCGTCTGTCTATTTAATGTGTTTTCTGCACAGCATCTGCTCCTGGAAACTAAAGCATAATTCTATTAAGGCTAAGTTAATGTTGGAGAAAGATTGAGATCTTGATTGAATATTGAAAAGGTCAACTGTAACTTAAAATACAAGTTGTGACGCATTAAGTTTTACAAGATGTACCCAAAAAATGCAATTTCTTTCAATTTTCTTTCCGTCCTGTGTTTGATATGCCAAACTCTCAAACTGACCTTTTCCCTGTGGCGTCTGTGCAGTAGAAGAATATCTCACTTCCTGGATTGGGGGGGTGAAAAAATGAAGCAATCACTTCTCCTCTGGCAAAGCAAATTAGTAGTATATAAATGTATTTGGTAGGAGTCAGGGTTGAGTGACAAAGGAAAGAAGTGGGGAGGAATAAATGGAGTTTGACGATTAATGGAATAGTTTGCAAATGGGAATTGAAGGCAGCGAAGGGAAGGAATTAGTTAGTGATGGTTGACTGTGAGGAGTGGAGGGATGGGTTTGGAAAAATAGAGTTAGAGGAAGGATGATGGACATTGAGGAGAAGATATAAAGAAATCTGTAGCTGCAATTGTTTGTTTTCTCATCAAAACTGAAAGAAATTCCAATTACATTGACTTTTTTTGTCTTCTATCACTTTGTTTTCTCAGTTGCTATTTTCTCTCACTGTGAAAGAAAAGGAGACAAGAAAGACAGCAAATTGGAAGGGAAACGGCAGTGAAAGGTCAAGTGAACATCAAATGTTCAACTTTCAGGTTTTGAAGCTTAAATTCAAGCACTGGTAATTCTCAGTCATAGTAGATAAAACAGCTGAGAAATTACAGTAAGTGCACTGTTATAAAGAGATGATTATCGGGGTCTTTGGACATTAGTAATTGAGACATAACCTATTCTTTGCTAGACAGTTTGAGATCAATATAGGACAAGGCAACCAGTGATTTCAGATGTGACAAATGAAGTGTAATGTTATGGTTAAGAAAGCAGCACATCTGTGTTACTTGGTAGCAGACAAAGTGCATATATAAAGCTTTTTCAGATACATGTTTGCCACTCTCAGACTGTGGGAAATGAAGTCCAAAAGGCCAGATTCCCACTGCTGACGATCAGCTTCCCTGGCAATTGAAGAAAAAATGTGCCAGTGAGACTTTTTCATTAACTGAAAGTGAGAAGCAAGGGATATCTGAGACGGGATGAGAGAGAGCCAAAGAAAAAGAAAATTAGTTGTGATGGGAATTAAAAGAGGGAGGTGAGAAGGGAAGAAGGATTAGTGACTTGCAGGAAGCAGGATAAAAATGCAAAAAAAAAGAAAAGAAAAAGAAATCTAGAGCCAAGGAAAGAATCATGTTAGGCAGGCAACAGAGTTGAGTGAAAGGAGGAACAAAACATTTGTCTGGATGTTTGTAACGGCAAAGCACTTGTGAAAGAGTGAGGAAGGAAGTAAGGAAGAGGAATTAAAGGCAGCAAGAAGTCTGATGAGATATTTGAGGGACGAATAGAGAATGGAAACAGAGAGAAGAGAGGGTGAAAAGTTTGTCCAAATGTCACGAAGACACCATCGGGAGCAGAAAAAAGGACAAGTGGCTGAAACAACTAAACAGGGACTAGAGAAGTGGCAGCAAGGACAGACGCACAGGAAACTCACAGGGGTTGTAAAATGCTCTCCAGCAACAAAATAGATCAGGTCGCTGGATTTGGAAGCAGATGAAGGAGAGCAGAAGCACTAACAAGGGCAGAAAAAGTTCCACCACCTCAGTCATGAGCAGAGGGTTGGTGGTGGACCGGTATATCAAACAGAAAAAAAAAAGGGTGGGAGGGAGGATGGAGAGCGGGGGGGGGGTTTAGAAAACGAGGACAACTTAGTGATCTTGGAGGAAATGGCAGTAGCAGCACCCAGAGTAATGTGGAGTGATAGAAGAGACCTGAGAATTAGGACAGAGATTGGTGCTCTCTGGCAAGCCTGTAGTTCCTTCAGCTCCTTTTTGAGAAGCTTGATTACAAGCTTTGCCTAAGATTATAGTCATTGCATGTAAACTTGAGGACAGGAAAAACCCTTAATGGAGGTAATAAAAATGTCACTACTGACGTTGTCGTTATAGCTTAAACGGAGGGCGAAGAACAAAGCAATGCAGAGCAACGGACAGTTTGAGACAGGTAGAATGGGATGATGGCAATGGACGGAGGAGAAATTGCTCAGCAGGTAGAAGGCTGTCGTGTAGAGCGTGAGGGAGGCGGCGTGATGGGAGCGCTAACAATGTCAGGACAAAGCACGTGGCAGAAGTGTAACACCATCTCCACCCGCTGGCAAAGAGAGAAAAGGAGGGGGCGGCGGGAAGAGGATCGTAATGAGGATGATCTGGAGCTTTTGGGGAGGGACTGGAAGCCGAAGTGAACGTTTGTCACAATGTCAGACTAATGCACGTGTCAACAGGCAGCTATTTTCCCTCCTGTCGGCGCAGAGAGAAGCAGGTTGGGCCGAGGATGTGGGAGAAGATAACTGTGGGCAGACATTTTACAGGGATCCAGGGCCTATTTATGCTGGTGCCCCACATAATAGTACTAATATGTTTTAATCAGTCTGAGCCCTGGGGTGTCGAAGAATGCATTTACTCAGTTTGGGTCCCAATACATGATGAATTCTAATATATTTTAAAGATCCTGGGCCCTGAGGTTTGGAGACTGGATTGACTCAATTTGGAGCCTGACTTAATACTTGTTTATTTTAAAGGGCACAGACGTTTAAACAAGTTTATTATCAAATAGCAGCTCAGCACCCACTCTTAGTGTTTCATACTTCGTACTGTCAACACTGATTTTTGGGCGGTCAGATGGACAGAATAACTGGATTTTTTGGAAAGGAGAAAATAACTTGCTGCAATAAGTGCTGTGAAATTGGACATGGATCAACAGATGGTGTAATAAATGTAATTTTACTATCTCACAACTTAGTGTTGGTTTACTCATCTAATCAAAAACATTTTGTTGTATGGTTTTCGTGACCATCCATCATCAAACCATCCAGTATTGTCTTTGTTTTTTATGTATTTAATCAAGGTCTTTGTTATGTTGTCTGTGTTTCACCCAGAGGAGCCCTGCTGAGAATTGCTGCTGTTTTTTGTTTTTGTTTTTCATGTGGCATCAATAATATAGCCATTACATGTTTTTTGATACTCAACAAAGCAGTGTGTCTTGAATTTTTCAAGTTCATTCAGTTTCTTTCCATTTTAGACTACTACTTTGTATTTGGGGTCAGATTTAATATTGATTGGATTTCAGTCTCAGAATGTGGCATTAGAAACCTCAGTGAGGTATATAGTGCTTTTTCTTGTGCGCTACCTGAGAGAGAGCACAACCCAAATCCCTACACCTTGGTGGATCCGTTATTCTGCTCTGGTTTAGGTTCGTCCACATTTGACATTCAGGAAGCTGTCACAGACTAAATTGGCTATTTGAGTCTTAAGATAAGATGACTAGTGTGTTTTTAATTAGCCAAGAGCCAGACGTTCAGACGTGTACTTACTGTGGATCCCTACATGACAAACAGTTGTGTGTTTTTTGATCCTGGCCCCGTGTTTGAGAGTCAGCACTCACTCAGATTTGGTGCCTATGTAAAAGCTGTAGCATGTTTTAAAAACGCTGGCTCCCATGGCATCAGAGACTCTTTGTTTAGTTTGGGTCCCCACATAACATGAGTATTATGTTTTAATGAGCCTGGGCTTCAGGGCGCGATAGACTCTGTTTGGCCAGTTAGCTGATATAAAACATGCTTTTAAAATGAAAGAACTGGCAGGGACTGCGAGCTAAAAACAACAGATTTAGAATTTCAAAGCAACACTCATGGCAACAACAACCACTATAGTCACTGGCAGATGATGGAGAGAGAGGGAGAGAGCGGGATGGATAAATAATGGATAGCATACAGAGAGGTAGGGGTAATGAGGACAACTGTGTTTGATGGGATTTAAATCCACACATGGTTTCAGAGTTAAATAGTAGAACTCGTGGCAGTGACAGTCTCATTGGTTGACTTAAAGAAATGGAAGGAGTGATAGAAGGAAGAAGAGATGGGACTGGGACAAAGATATGATAAGTCTGTGAGAAGTTAAGAGGAGGTAATGGTGTCAGGGCTCTGCATGTGGCACATCAGAATGCCACATGCTGGCTACAAGACAGAAACTAAAAGAAGATTGGAGAAAGGGAAAGATAATGAGGATGCTTGTGCGTGGAAGAATTGGAGCCAAATTGTTAGAAAGTAAGTCACATTTTAAAAATGCACGCATCAACAAACACTGATCTGGATCGAATCTGCTGGTGTGCAGTACTGCAGTCTAATGACTGTCTCTGGCCTTATTGAATGCCAAGTTCATTTTGTTAGAAACTTTGTCTAAAATTAGAAATCAAGAGCAATTTAGATTAAAATTGTTTGATGAGTATCTTGTCCCCTCTACTGACATATATGAAGTATCACCTATTTTTGTAGTTGAAGAAAACATAACCGTTTGCCTGACCTGATCATTCTGGGCAAAGTGCAGACCTCTGTCCATCCAAAGTAAAACTCACTTTTGATGTAAGAGTCAGGTTGCCCTTTGATGTTGAAGGGTCTCAAAAGAGAGACCTGTGCCTGTCTGAGTATACCTGGGGGCAGTGAAAGAGAGACGGCACTGATATATTTTTCTGGTTTTATCAGCGCAGGAACTCTGGATCTCTACCAAGGATACTCTCACCAAACAGAAACTTAGATTCATCTTTTGGACCTTTATTTCAAACTTTGGCATATAATTTCTGTGATTCTCAAAGTTTTCTTTCAGAAAATAAGTTCTGTATATTGAAGTTATATATAATTCAACCACTGACGATTTATTATCTCTCCCTGCTACCCAAAATAAAGGAGAAATAACTCTTGGAAAACAACTTCGGCAGTCACTTCATCTTTCCATACATTATTCTGAGCGTGATCAAAATTAATGGCTCATTATGATGGTGTGTATGGATTTTCTTTTATAACTTGCATTCATTTTTTTTGGCCATCTCAAAAGAAAAAAGTAACTAGTATCTGCCTTGAAGTTGTTGTATAAAGCTGCTTATAACCAAGATGCTGCAGAATGAGGAACAAGGCTGTAGCAGAGTTCTTTTATTTTTGTTTATGCATGGGATAAAAAACGCGAATGACATGACAATGTGCTTACAGTACATATCATAAAATATTCACATGATTGTGATAGTAGCAGAAGAAACAGAAATGGGACAAAGGAAAATACTCAGCGATGAAACACTGTATTGAGCTCTTGCAGATGTGCGCAGTTGCATTTCCTGATGGATCTGGTTGTGTTCTGTTTTGATCAGAGAAGAAAATGAAGACAGTAAAATAAGAAGGCAAAGGTAGTAAGAAGGAGGTCTGTGATGCATGATACATTACTGCAGTAGGAGATCAAGGCTTCGGCATAATGATCAAAGTGCTTTTGTCCTTGTTAGAAAATAAGGAGACATGCACATACTCATGCACAAGAATATGCCTACGCAGACTGGCACATTTACATCGTTGCAGATGCACAAATATTCAGGCCTTCACACACACATACGCACTTATCCATCACATCATTCATATTCAGTTTCCTATTATCCCTCACAGGCTAATTCATTAGTTTCACTGATAAAATGTAGCTCATTAATGTACCACTCTTTGTAGTGTGTGTGGGTATTTGTGAGATTGGGGGGACAGACAGAGGGGTCATAAGCAAAATTAGACTGATTGAAAATTAATTTTGGAGCGTGCTTATGCATGCGTATAATGGTGTGCGCATGTGTAATGCCATCCAATTTCAAATAGATATGCTGCTTTGGCATCTTTTTAAAGAGGACAGAGTGGGGGGAAAGTGTTTGAGATGGGTGGTGAGGAGATAGAAAAATCTAAATTTTGGAATGGAGCGGAGAAGATGGATGAAAGGGTGTTTTTATAAGAGAGGGAAAATGTTATTTACAGTGTGTGTTGCCAAGAGGATGAGAAATTGTGGGCCAACATGTGTGTAAAAGGGAAAAAAACATTTAAACTTAGAAACATGTCAGACAGCAGGGTGGAGGCAGAGTTCAGGCTGAAAAAAGATGTTTGAATGGCAGAGACATAGGAAGGGGAAGTTGGAGGTGGACTTGGGGCAAATGGCAAAGAGGTGGCTAGAACTCACCAGAAGGTGGTGGATAAGAGACATCATGAGGAAAAATGTTATATGAGAAAGGATTAAGAGGGATAAAGCAATACCTGAGGAAACAGTAGCAATGTAGAGGAAAATGGCAGATAAAGAGAAGTTCAAAAGAGGACAAGGGTGAAGGAGAGACTGAAGAAGATGAATACCGCACAAAATGAAAAATGGACTTCAACATTGAGATAACCTCTAGCTTTATTACTGTTGAGATATATTTTCATCGCATGACAGATAAAGAAAATGTTAAGATTCTGTGCAGATATTTGAATGACTGATCTTTAGTGGTGATCTTCGTATCTTAAAAATGTGTTTCTATATATGCTGATGATTCATTGCTTCATGTCAGTGTTTTAAAAGAGTTTGCATCTTAAATGGAGTAGAGAAGCATTTTAATGGGGTCAGAAAGTCAGTATAAGACGATCACTGCGAGCATGTCTGACACATTTTTCTGACATAACCCTCCTTATTATGTTCCTCCCTCCTCAGTTACTCTTTGCTCTGCTCCCCCACTCATCATTTAGCACACTATGTTTCGAAGGAATTGTACAGATTCGTTGCTATCTGGTAAATGTTTGTAGTCTGAATGGAGTTTTTTTTTTTTTTTTTTTTTTTTTTTCATTTTGTTGTCAGCTGTCACCATCTGCTTGCCTGCCTGCCTCACTACCACATCCCTCTACAGTTTCCACAACATACCGTGCAGTGAAACACAAGTGCGGATATGAAAGTAGTCTTGTTGAAAATAGATCTTGGAGGCTTATATCTTTTGCTGAAAGATGCATTATGGCTGGGTCTAGACAGAAGCGGTTTCCTGCCTCTGAACTTTGATCTCTCTCTGCTTCTCCCAGTTGCTCCATCCCCCTTGGTGCATTCATTTAATGAAGGGGATGGGAAGCAGTTAAACAGCTTGCACAAACATTTCCCCCTAAAATCGCCTTACCCATTCTCTCTTAGAGTGACTGCTTATTTCTTTAAGATGTTGAAAAGAAACTAAAAATGAAAGTCTTGACCTTTGCTTGTCATACCTCAGTTCCTTTTTATTTCTCCCCCCATTTGTACTTTGAATTCCTCCATTAACTTATTCCTCTTGCGTTCCCCTCAGCTCCTAAGCCACTCCCTCCATTCCATCTCTCTTGCTCTCACCCTGTTTTTGTTCAACTTATGCGACTGCAGCTCCCACTTTTTGTGTTTGGCTAGGCTGCAGTGCACTCCGCCTCTATCCTCTTTGTCAATTCCCCTTACATTTCTTTTTTTTTCCCTCCCACAAATTTGCACTGTTACTCTGTCTGTCTGTCATGTATTTTTTAATGCCTTTGAGACCAGCAAGTCTCTGCCAGTTCAGTTTGGCTTGACAGTAAAACAGTTGAACTCTGTAAGTGTGGGGGAGGAGGTGAGAGGAGGGAAAAAGGTGAGATGAGGATGGGAATAAAACAGTAAGGTGACAGGTTTAAGCTTGAGGGTAGGATGGAAAGGCCTCATTTAAGATTGAGCATGAATTAAAAATATGTTGATGAGAAATAGAAACCAAGACTTGGATTTAAAAAAATCAGTGTTGCGGAGTGTTGACATGTTTTCACAGGCAATATGGTGCGGCTGTAAGCAAGCTTCTGCCAAGCATTTTTCCCCCCGCATTGTGCAGCTTTAATTTCATTCACAACACAGCAAGAGCATTTCATAACTGCATATAGGTACTACAGTTTCATGTAGTTAAATATAATTGTGATTTATTTTCATAAGTACCCATATGCATGGGTATGGTAACTGTTTATCGCTTTGTCGATATGATAGATGGCTTTTGGTCATGATGGATGAAGATTTTTAATGGAAGTGGTGACTTATTTGTCAATGTCATCAAACCAGCAGGCGCATGCTACCCATGTCCTTTTTCCTCATGTTAGTATGAGGTCTCTATTCTTTTCTCTTTCTGTCACTGTAAATGATACATTATTAGCGCTAACATTTACTGCATTGTCAGTTGATTGGGTTTTTGCATCTCAATTTCACCCACTGTATGTCACAAACTAAAATTTGTATTGTAGGACTGCTTTTTGTAGTAAGCTTACAGTCATTCATCCTCAACACTGTTTTCATTTTCTGCAGCCGTAATGGCTTACATGTAAGACTTGAAACATCTGTCCAGTGAGATTCAGGGAAATGTTAATGATGCTATGGTGCATCAGTGCTCCTTACGCACAGTAAAACTGCCGTGCAATTAAAAGCCCAAAAACCTAAGCACAGGAACAGATACTGTGCGGATTGTGCTTTAGGGTGACAAAGGTCCAATTATCAAGAGTCCATTTTTTTTCCTCTTTTTTTCCCTGTGTAAAAGCATTGTGTCCATCCCACTGCTATGTTCTCAACCATGGCACACATTCTTCATGCATACCTGCATAAAATTTAAATATTAATGATAGTGGAATTCATAATAAGCAGAATCAGCAGAACATAAAGTATGAAGAAAGAGGCTGGCCAACACATGGAGTGAGAATAAAGATGGTGCAGCGATGGATGGGAAGAGAGACAGGGAAGGAGCAGTGGAGGTGTAGTGACCTACTTAGCAAGAAATGAATGCTGTGTTTTGTATATACTGCACAGAGAGAGGAGGAAAAGATGCATGGAGAGTGATGGCAGTGAAGTGGAAGGAAGGGGGATGTAAAGAGTCGGGGAGGGAGGGGAGAATGATGGGCAGTCGGCCATGTTGGATTGCCTGTTTGCTTTGAGGTTGTTTCCATGTGAAACATGACAACTGTGCAAAAACTAGACACACACACAGCACTCACCCAGAATGCAACTTCCTTCTCTGTTTTTTATTTTTTCCTTCTTATCTGTAACTGTTTCTAGATCTCAACTACATCCTCATCTACAGGTCATACATCTGCAAACACTCTGTCACATGCCTCTCTAATTCTTCTGCCCCGCTACCGCTGTCACCTCCTCCCTCACTTTCTAATTGTATCACATTGGCATTACTTCTGCCTACTTGGGTAAACAACAACATGAGTGCAGTCCCGCAGGCCAAAACTGGCAGGTGCACGTTCCACTGACCACATGTCACCTCAGCTCTGCAAATGTTAATGTTCCCATGTTTACTGTGTGTGTGTGTGTGTGAGTGAAAGCGAGAATGAGAGGGGAACAGAGGGAGATGGAGTTGAGCTGAAGGTGAAGTTACCTCATAAGCCTGATAAAAGTTCATGATTAAATGATTAATGTGTAGAGTGTCCACATGGTTCAGAATGCATTAGCATCATGCAGTAGCCTCGAATCTCAGACTGTGCTGATTGTATCTTTGATAGCGTTGTCCCCCATATGTGAAAATTTATCATGACCTCTGGCTCTGGCTAGTGCAGGAATATTGAATTTTAGAAGGTAAAAAATAAATAGAGTAAGAGAATGTTTTATTCCTTTTTCTCCCGTTTCTAGACAAAATTATATAACTTGGCATCCTGCAGTGTATAATTTTAAGGTAGTTAAGCTTGAGATTGCAGTCAAGCACATGGTAATGAAAGATTAAGTGACACGCTGCCTTTGTCTTCAGCTGTTGCTAGTTTTGGTTAACTCATATATACATATACATACATACATACAAACATATATATTATTATATATATGTGTATGTGTATGTGTATGTGTATATATATATATATATATATATATATATATATGATTTTTTTCCCCCTGACAGCCACATTTGTTAAGTAATAAGTCTTTATACTGGGAGTATTTTAAAATGAAAATGTTATTTAAGGGGAAATTATACATTGCACAATCCCTAAAAAGTGTATTATTCATAGCAAAGTCCATATTTAACTTTGTTGTTTTTTTGCCTGTTTGTTAATTCAGTTCTCAAGTTATAGTGTAAACTTTTTAATGGTGTTATGAAAGTTAGTTTTTGGGGTCAAACCATTAAGCAATGTGTGTCACAATTAAGGAGACATGCCTTAAAAAAACATTTATTTTGTCTATTAACCTTTAGACCCACACTGTCAAATATTTAGCTGTGTTAGAAACCAACAACATGTCATTGATTCAAATCTTTTATTAAGGTTTTTGTAATTAGCTGTATATTAACACAGTTTTATATTGTAAAACATGGAATAATGCTTGTTCACGTTTTTTGTTGATTTTTACAGTCTGTGTGTCTGTTTTCAAGGCTATATTCAAAACATTAATCATATTCATATATAGACAAGGCTTATTTACGGATGATATCATTTATATGAATAACAGATGAGACCCTTTAATGTAATGTAATCATTCCTTATGTAGCACACTCTAATTATATAAATACCCTTGATGTTTCACACATGAATATTGATCATGGAGTCTTGGATGTTGTGCAAATGCAGGTTGTTAATTAATCCAGCATCGTTGCAGCTTTATTCATCATCAAAAGAGATTTTTTTGTGTCACGTGAATATGTTACATTACATTGTACATAATGTCATTATTTAAAGCATTAGGCTGATTCTGTTAACTTGTGCAACTTGATCCATGTGATCCAATATACATGGGATACGACAGGGAAACAACAGATAGTTAAAAGAACTGTAATTTTAAAGAGTTGGTGAAATTAAAGAGGAAGCACTTCTGGGGAATGATGAGGAATAGGTATAGCCTAAAGAAATGATTTGGCACCGACACAGTGGGGAAGGTACGGAGCGACTTGGCAGCACTGATTAAAGTTGAAAGATGGTTTGAACTTTTGGGTGAGCCAGAACGGGGGGGAGAGGAGCCTGAACAAGCCAGAGCAATGGCCAAGGTATCCGCCACAGGGAAAGAAGTGCCAGGTGCAGAAAAAAACTATTTAGTAAAAAATGCATTTATTTTCATATTGCACTAGCAGTGAAACGTAAGGCTCACTGGTTGGAAATCCAAATAACTTTCCCTTTGACATGTTGCTGAGGGCGGAGTTAGAATTCTGAAATTACTTGCTGCCTTATGTTCATCATCTTAATTTAGTGTGTCTGTATGCTTGCTTCTCTAATTGGCATAAAACACAAAGCATAGCCAGGGCTGTTGGGAATGCCCTTTCATTTGAATATATTATTGGGCAAATTAAAAAATTGACATATTTCAGTCTGTGGACTGTCAAAATGGCGAACTGTGAGACCGACCTGCAGCACCATCCATATGCAGCGCCATTAACATGGCTGATAAAACTGACTGTAAATCTACCCCACAAGATTCAAAGAAACAGCATGACTGGGCCAGTTTAGAATGGCAGTCTCAGCTGAAAGCAAATACTGCAGTAAAGGTTTGTTTAAATTACATAGCACACAATATGCTGACAGACTGAACATTGAATTTGTAGATTAGTAAATGTTGAGTTAAATGTTAAAGGAGTAAATGGGGTTACAAAGCACAGGCAGTTGACACAATGGACGAGCAGTTATGAAGGACTTCCAGGAGTTAAAATGTATTTTATGCTCGAAGGATGCTCAACAAGCTTTCTATATTTAAACTTTAAGACCTAAAATTAAAAAAAATTCTCCATGGTGTTTAAACTTTGAGACTTTCCTTGAATGGGGCACTATCATGTTTGAGTTCATTCTCTGATGGCCTCGGGCTCTATTTAGTCTGGTGAGACACCACTAGTTGTCTTCTGAACTATGCAGACTCAGACATCTGGAACATGAGTGTGTGTTCATATTGTCGGGATAGCTGCAAGTGGGACTTGTTTTTCTCCATCCATCCATATCTAGTCATCTTAATTCAACCTGTATTTGGCACGGCCGGGGGTCCACTCATATCTGGACAGCTGATGTATCCGATATGTGTGTGTATTTGCATGTGTGCGCGTCGACCCATCCCACCTCCAGAGCCCCAAACAGCTTGTAGTGCCGTCACAGACATCTGGTTGCCACTGAGTCTAATGGTTGCACTGATGTTTAATACTGCATGAGAGATAAGAGTGACTGTGTGTGTATGTGGGAGGGCAGGCAGGAGGCATCTGTGCCCATGTATTTATTCCCAAGTGTGTGGTGTTATTCGGTGTATGTGTGCCTCCGCTTGGCGTGTTAGACTAAACATGAGCATTTTAGGCTGCCCTTTTTTAGCAGCTGGGCACTTGCAGCTGTGTTTTTTTTCTTTTTTTCTTTCTTGATATTATGAAGAGGAGGGATGGGAGAAGATGGGTGTAGATATGTAAGAAGGAAATTAGAGGGAGCATGTGTAATGAGAGAATATGTGACAGGAGGAGGGCAGCAAATATGGAGAGAAAAAAGAGATATTTGTGAAGGAGAAGAGGATTCAAGCAGAGGAGGTGGTAGGTGAAGAGCAAGGCGATAGGAGGGGAGGGATGGAGAGGAGACGTGAAAAGGACGGGAGTGGAGGGGAAATGAAAGGAGACGGAGGGAAAGAGTGGAAATGATGGGAGAGGTGAGGAGAATATGAACGGAGAGGAAAATTAGAGTGTTCTGAGGAGAAGTGGAGGCAAGGCAGAATGGGCGATAATTGATAGAAAATTCAGAGAGTGCGAAAAAGGGAGAAAATGAAAAGAAGGAAAAAACTGAGAGCAGCAGAGATCCTCTATTGCTCATTAGGGTCATTATACATCCGTCTGGAGCGCGCACATACACACACACACACACACACTGAGAAGATTGAAACGAGAGGCCAATTTAGTTGGGTATCAAAAAAATGAGCCTTTTGATGAAAGGCAATGAGGGACTGAAAGGAGTGCTTGTATGTGTGCTGCAGTGTGTGTCTTTCTTGTCCCCATTGAGTGTTAAAGTAGTTAACAGTTGGTCATAAACATGGTTTTGTTATGGAAGACACACACATGCAAACATATTTTGGGCCTTGGCCTATAACTGCCCTGCTGGTGGTCTGAGGTGCCAAGAAAAGATGATAATTAGAGGGATATGGAGAACAGAAAGAAAAATAAACACTGAAAGTCAGCAAGCAAGGAAGGAAGGAAAGTGTTTAAATGAAGTAAGAATGAAAGGATAAATAAAGCCAGGGATGCCTTAGGGACTCAGAGCGGGAGGAAGAGGGAGAGAGAGGTAGATAATGGTTTTGTAAGATGAGGGAAAAAAATAGAGCCTGTATAGAGACAGGAAATGAAGGTGAAATTGAAAGGATAGGAGGAAAATTGAAATAGAAGGCGAGGGATGGGGCGGCTTGTATTTTGGATGGAGGTACTCGAGCGATGGTTGTTGACTGCCAGGCAAGCTCTGGACAAGCACATGTCAAGTGCACCCACAGATAAAGAGTCAGCAAAACCCGAAAGGTGGCGAAAACGGGGGTGACATGGCTCTAGTGTCTCAGTCTGGATGTTTATTTCATCATTCATAGATGTTGTGGCTGGTTCAGGTTGGGTTTCTTTTCCATAACAAATCCTAAGACAGAACCAAAGACAAAACAAAAACTAACATAGCTAAAAAGGTGTTGAAATGACAGCAATATTGAGTTTTCCTGCCGTTCGTCTATAAGGCAGAGAATCTCTAGTTAAGCCTTGGTTAATGAGTTTGGATTGACCATGGCTCTCTCATTTCCAGCTTTGGGAACAACATATGGCAGTTTGGGGAAGATGGGAATGACTTTTAATTAGATCAAGTCCAATACACCTCACTGCCACGGTACGGGTCACCAGTTGGAGCGGCTGAAGGCATTTGTCACCTGGTTAGCCTTCCTTTAATTCACTGGGGAGTTCTGCGTAATGATTGAAAACAAAGGGAAACTGCCTGGGTATCTGTGCTTTTGTGTGTGATAGTGAAGCGTGAGGAGGTTTCTGTAATGATCCACTGCAGGCATAGGTTCTATTGATGTTACTGGCGTTCAATATAAAAGCACATCAATGTAAGGCTACGCCTGCTAATAGCCAATAGTATCTATTGGATGACCTTTTGGTGTCTTTAATAATCTAATTGGGAGGGACATCTGATCAAAAGGGACAACTCACTGAGGGAAAGCATGGATGGATAAATTGAATATGAATGAAAATACAAAGATGTGTACTATATACAGAATCTTCCCATTTTTAGCAGTCTCATATCTTGTATTTTGCCTGAAATTAGCTGATGGTCAGCATTGTCTTCCATCTATTGGCTAGCTTTAGAGTCTCATGAGTTGAGCCAAACCAATGATATTGCATGTCTGAATTACTGAGAGGCAACCTGTTTATCTCTGCCTCTGAGGACTACTGACTTTGTGGATATAAGGAGGATTCTACAGGAGACTTCAGTGCGTGGGCTGCTTCGGCAGCATGGGAATTCTCAAAGGAGGCAGCTACAGAACGAACCCTTACTCAAGTTCTTTTTCATATATGCTGCCATGTGCATTTCTATATATCATGTTATTATAATAATCCGCTGCATTCTGTATAGGCTCATGTTGTTTGTGTAATACACACTATTTTCCCCATGTAATTTCAAAGGTTTTCCTCTGCAGTGGAGATGTGTAGTGTTTGTGTTACACTTTCAGTTTAGCTAAAAATGCGTTCCATTATTGAAGGCAATTTTCAAGGTCTTCTTTTCACATACAGTCATGAAAATTGACTTAATGTTGCACTGGTTTCCAAAGCATCTGTTTTGTTTGTGTATGCGTTTATGTGTAAAAAGCCAAGGTGAGCGACTGTGTGCTTCTAAGACATCATCCTGTTAGTCATTTCCATGGCTGGCACTATTTCCTCTACTCTCTGTGCTGCATACAAACATTCCCCATTTTATCCTCACTATAACAAATTTCCTAAACCCATGTTTTTATTTTTTAATCTTCCCATCCCATTGAAATGGGATAAAAAAATGAGCAGGGACTTTTCACACATAAAAAGGAGGTTCCCTGTGATCATGCCAGATAATTAATAGTGATAACAAACATCAGTGCTATTCAGCTCACTGTCCCTGCACATGTTTTAAAAGGGGCCTTTTTATTGCAGCTAAAAATGAAATAGAGGATCAATTTCCTAATGGAAATTGCAGTGAACATACTGGCTCGGGGGGCCTTCTACAACATATCCAGACCAGATTTTAATTCGGCACGTTGCAGTTACATGACACAGACATGCATCCTAGTCAACTGAGACAAGACACCCAGTTCTGAAGGACATAAGTAATTAAATTCAGGAGATGGCCAGATTTTATTTGCACATAAACTGTCACCAAGTTCCTTGGGAGTCAACCCACTTACACATTTAGCCATGGAAGGAAAAAGTAGGAAGATGCTTCTGAGACTCTGAGTCACTAAAACCAGTGACCAAGTTTGCAACAGTTTCTGTGTCAGATGATTAAAAGCGTGATTTTATTTCTGTTTGTCTTTGAGTTCCTCCTACCGTGGTGGGATTTGCCAGACCTCCAAAACTTTCCTCGGAAGAAGACTGAAAACTTGAGTTGTGACTGTTGGCTTTATCCAAATTATACCTGTTAATACACCGCGCTCCGGGAATGACAGCATAAAGTTTTCATGATCGAGCAATTCTCAAGCACTTGTTTTGAAGCGTCAGGTTTTGCTTGCTGAAAACAATTACCTGCAAACAAACTTTATTCTTTCCTTCCTCGCCTCCTTGTCTTGCCTCTCTTCCCTCACCCCCCTCACCTTCAACCACTCTGCCTGCCTTGATTCATCCACACAGCTCGGCTTCAAACATTAACATGGCACTTATAGTCTCTTCTCTCCTCATCTCTGTGTGTTATTCTGTCTCTTTCCCTTTATTACTCTCTTTACCTCTTTGCGCCTCTGCCTCCCTGTCTGCTCCTCTCCCTCTCTAATTGGTACGCTATCAGTTGGAGCTCAGATATCGCTGTCACTTTCTGTCTTCATGCCTCACACAGACGGTGCATGTTGTCTCGCCGTCTCTTCTCCGTACATTAGCTTCAAGTTTGCATCTGCTGTCTGTTTGCCTCCGTACATAAACAAAATCAGATAATGAAGAGAGGGAGTGAGACTTGATAGAGAAAGGACAGAGATGGGGGAGAATCTGTGAGAGGGTGAAAGGTTAGCGAGGGAAAGGGGGAGTTAAATGAGGCTTGGTTTAAAAGTCTGTAAAGTGGGGATACAGAGCAAAGAGGATCGCAGAAATGAACTTGATGGTAAATGGTTCGGAGAGTCTCTTGAAGAGTGTTATTAGAAAAGCAAGCAAGCAACTGTGTAATCTGGTCTTGGGTCCACTTAAGGAGCCTGAGGATTTGGGCCATTACCATGTTACAGCTCCTAAATGGGTTTATAAGACTCTTGTTTAGTCGTTGGTTGAAACCACCTAAGACCCATAATCAAAGTTATTATACCTCCCTGTTTCTCAAAGTATTTTTTGAACCCTTAATAAGGAGGAAAGCAACAATGTTGTGAAACATTTAAAAACACATTCTACATCTAACACAAGGCACTGTTTAGTTTGGCGAAGCAGCAGGTCATTTGTCATCTAAACATTCACTTATTGGTCCAATACAAATCCGACTGGACTGAATTGATTTTCAATTGGATTTTTCCTGACTTAAATCTTGCAGTGAAACTGAGCTTGAGCGATGTGCTCCGGCTTTGTGAGAAGAACAATAAATTAGATGGAGTACTGCATGTTATCCACAGAGCAAATATGAATTGTGATATGAATGTGGAGACTTGAAAGAACTAATAATGTAGATCAACTGAGTTAAAGTTGTGGTAAATACTGAAGCAATTTAGTCAATATTTGGCATGACTGATAGATAACAGATGAAACGTGATTAGGAAGAGGTTACTAGAAGTAGTGAATGATACTGATGCACCTTGAGGAGATGAGCCCTTTGAGTAACTAAAGTGACAGAGAGCCCTTTCTCTTAGCCATGTATAATTCACAAAAGTGAGAGTGATATTTATCTCCAAGATAAATTGCGAGGCACTGTGACAAATGCACACACTGCATTTCACAGGTCTAGTTATCTCTCAATTGTCAAGTAAATCCTATTTAGTCAAGCCACTCATAGAAAAGTGTCCTAAACGTGTGGACATCAGAATAACACAGTTCATCGTTTTACGTTAAGCTACGTTTCCAGTGCACTAACAATATTTCGCAATTTTAGTTTTCTTTCTTTAACACACTTGTAAGGCAAAACATATTGCCACGGTCAGGTGAAACCATGTAACTCCACATTTCACGCTGTTGGCTTTTTTGTTTTGGATTCGATTTTTCACTTTGTGCCACAACCCGGTAAGTTTTATGACTTCGGCCTCTGAAACCCATCCAGAAGCCATTTTGACATTCTTGAAAATGCATGAGCATCAACTGGGAAATCGACTTGTTTATCTGAGTTCTTTAAAAGGAAAAGTGTGTTTTTAGAGATATGAGATACTGTTTTTTCTTTCTTTTTTTTTTTTTAAGGATCGCACCAGCAGGTGAGGATTTGTAATGTGCCCATGGCAGACCAACAACTGTTACAATACCTTGTCAGAGAAATACACAACTGACCTACACAGCACAGGGAACTGAATTTCTGAGTGAAACATATCAGTCAGTCAGGTTTGTCGACAGCGACATGGGAAATGGCAGAAGCAGAAAAACTGGAGCAAGACTGACTTCAATATGTTGTAAGAAATGAGTAAAATGCAGAGTAAAACATGGTAACCCCAGTGAGAATTCAGTGATGTGATGGAAATTATTATGACAAGGAATGAACTGGAATAGCTGACATGAGCCTGTGTACACACATTTGTGTTTATTTACTGATAAACAGGAATCCCCAGGAAAACAGGGGGGATGATGCTGGATTATTGTAGACAAGGAGGAAGGCCACAGCATCCTGTGAGTGAACGTTTAGTCCAGTAGCAGCCCGAACAGGTGCGTGCATGCCAGCGAGTCCATTTGAATGCCTTTTGTGCTTAAATTATGAGGCTCTATGACTCTCCAGAGAGCGTGACAGAAAGGGAAGAAAGCTGGAGAGTGACCATGACATGGAGAGAGCGTGAGAAAAGAAAGTAGGAACCTCTTGTTAGACAGTGCCCTGGGCTGAAAAGAGCTGACACCTTGACTTCAATTATTAACATGGTACTTGGCTTCTCATTCAATTCTACCTGTACAGTAGCTTTTTCTTTCCTTTCTATCTGACTATAAGATCTTCAGTGGCACTGCTTGGGTCTGTGTCCCCGTTGAGTGTGAGAGATAAAGGCACATCCTCATCTCTGTGGGGTGTTGCTATGGCACCATTCATCTCAAATCTATATGCCCCGAAGCCAAAATTAATATACTTACTATTCACAAAGGCATGTGCACAAAAGCACAGCATAAAAGTGCATTATCCCTCATTAGTACATAGAAAACAAAAGCAAATATGGAAATGCCTCCACACATGCCTAACGAGCCAAAGTGAACCAGTGATTTTTTTCTTTTTTTTAAAAATGGGATTAATTGTAGAAAATGCTCTCATATGGCACATCAAATGATGAGATTCACTTAAACTATACACCTTAAGGCCACGCAGGGTGCTTCAAATTGTGTGCCCGCACTTTCTGAAAGCCCTCTAGAATTAAAGTTTGTTTATTTTTATTTTTCCCTGCAAAACAACCTCCATCTGAGCGATTCCAATAACTGAAGCACTATTTTGCTAGTTTTGCAGTTTACAGTCTGACTGCATATCCTACATATATATATATATATATGTTTGTGCAGTAAAGTGTAACGGTAAACATCTGTCTTGCTGCATGTTTGATTAGTCTCCTGACATAGGCAGGACAAGATTGTTTACAGTTTGAAATTTGATTTAGAATAATATTGGCCCATATTTAAGGGCTCAAAATGTTTTCTCTGTGTGTATGTGTGTGTTTGGGTGCATGTGAATTATGTCTCCCTGCCTCATTGCTGCACAATACATTGTAAAGCAGGAATATTCTTGCTCATAGTTCTTGTATTCACTATGCTGTTGTTTCTTTGTCTTGATCCACCTCCTTGAGATTCTGCCATCTTAATTAAGCCTTGTAGAAAGCTATGAGTATATTTAGGGATGTTGCTATCAGGCCTTTTATGACCAATACTTTAAATTAGATCAGCAACTACTTAGACTGAGAGATAAAATAAAAGACCAAACCAAGGCGACTTACCTCAAATCTAGACATTCACCGTGTTTTTTTGTGTTCTTTTTTATTCACCATTAAGACCCATGACTCAAGTATTAATAAGTATTATAATATCTTACTTATTCTATTTTGTTCCATTTTACATTTTTAGTTTCGAATACTTCTTAAATTCTTCCTGTTTTTTTTTAAGTGATCAAAGAGCAGCTTGAACAATCAGATTAGAAAACACATCTTACTTTCACACCTGGTAAAAAGTGCCAACAAGGAAACAACATAGCAATTGCCGTTGTCACCAACCATCTGGCCTTGCCACAGGAGCACAGCTACGCACTTGACGATTACAAGCCCTCTGTGGTGTGTTTTTTGCTGTCACAAAAGTGGATGAGTAACCATGCAGCAATCAATTCATAATCTGATTCTGACACGCCGGCTTATACTGGATTTACGCAATTCCGATACATCCATGAAATTATCTTCAAATTGTTTTTGACTGTTAGTTTGTTGCAGGTAATCACAAAGCATACTGGCAGCATCTCGGGCACAGTAGGCCTGCAGGGCTTTAACAAAAAATAGGTCTCAAGACACCCAATCAGTAAGATGCATCCCCTGTTGGTGTGGACAGATCCCAGATGTGAAACTGTGGCCCTAATGAAGTTTCCAAAACTTCACTGCAACAAACGGCAGGATGTTAGGGAACAGAAATGCCTTTGAGCTTGTCACTGATCCTTCGCCTCTCCCTTTTATCACTCCTGGGTAGGAGTTGTAACCAAAAACCAAAACTGTGTCATTACTTAGTCGGATGATGCTCAGTTACCCTGTTTGGATGTATATACAAAGCTAAGCGTCAGTTTCAGTGTGAGCGATGTTTGTGTTTTACTGTAAAGCCCCCCTTTTTGAACTGTGGTAGTTTGATATTAAATATCACAGTAAGAAGAAATGTATGGCAGCCATCAGACAGCCAGTCAGTCACTTTAACGTGGCAGTCAACACTAACAGCTGCACTGGTCTCTGTATATGCTTGACCTGCAGTGTTAAGGGGTGACAGAGAACAACTTTTTAAAAATGGTTTGTTCACAGTGAGGAAAGATTTAATGAATAGAGAGGGAAAAGAAAACAGAGTGTATGTTCTCCCAGGGGCATTTGCACCGAGGACGGCTGAAAATGCCTCAAGACTATTGTGGACACAATGTTCCCCACAGTTGGCAAAATATGGCTCATCAAAAGCACTGTTTAATGTATTTACACGAATACAAGTTTACACACACCTTTATGGATAATGGAGAAAAAAATATGTAAATGTTGCCCACTGTTTGTCCATCTCTGTTTATCTGTTCAAACTAATTCATCATATTTACAGTTTATATATTGTTCTTATTATTCTGTAATCAGTCAGGAAATGCTCTCCTGTGGATATCAGAAGTCTATTCTGAGCCACCATCCACAGATGTACATATGAGTACTTACAATAAAGATTATTCTGTCCTCAGAAAATGTTTTGTGTACGTACTTACTAAATAATAAACTCTAATGGCACAACAGCAATCTTAAATGCGAAGGATGTGCTATTGTGGTCCTGTTTTGCTAATATAAAACCCACTTTTTTATTTGAAATGCAATTTATTCTATGCAGATCAGCATGCAGAGTTATTCACATGCACATCAGAAGTGCGACTGTGACTCTGAGATCTACTTCAGTGCTGATGACCAGCCCGGAGCCTTTGAAATCAAAGGGGTGTGCCGGGCTTTATGAAAATCACAACCTGGAAATTGGGGCTTTGAGCCTTGAATCGGCGTATTGCACAGGTGTAGCAGCAGTGTGCGTGGGCGGCCATACCCGTGACCGTTTCCTCTGCCTTAGCGTCTCATACATTTACAGTCTCTTTCAACTTGCCTCCATTTTATGTTGAAAAAGATAAGAACTCCTCCATGGTGAGAGATCTTTCTGTGAATTGGCTATACTTTGAAATGTTAAATCCAAATTGAAAAATACATTAGACTCTGCTGCTAATAATTTAGCTTTCAGCTTGATGTTAAGATACATGGATGTGTAAATTGAAAGAGCAGTTTGACATCTGAAAATTTCTCTGCCTCAGTGCCATGTTGTGCTGATGTGTAGCATGTGTGCGTTTTACATAATGTTTTAGTGTGTTTCCTTTCAATTAATATGTCCAGTTTTACAGCAGCGTGGTTATACTTTATGTCAAAACTTTGAGCCACTTGTCACACAGTAATATTGCAGCACTTTTTTGTTAACATGCTTTATAGAAGGAATTACACAGTATGTTGATCATTTCAAGCCACTGGAGATTAAGGAAACTGCTTTGAGGATTGAGGGCAGAATCACTCGAGATAAAATAAAGAGTTGTAAAGAGCAAAAGTACGCTGAAAAAATATCGTGGTCATAAATGTTGGCTGCTCTGGACATCTACATTGTCTGAAAATATTACCGGCATATCATCAGTGTGGCACAACATTGTTATAATTATAATTTCTTCTCATCTTTCTCTTCCAGCCCTCGAGGGGCTCCATATGTTGTAGTGTTGGACAGTCCTCACTCTCCTCTTCACATCTCCTCTCCTCCCTCTCTGCTCTCTTGCCAAGTGGTTTGGAACGGCCCAACCTTTGTGTTTCAAACTCATTTCATGCTTGTTTTCTCACCCATCATCTCTTTATTTTGCGCCTCTTGTGTGTCTGTCATTGCCTTCCACGTGCAGGTTAATTTACTGTTATGCTTTTACGCAGCAAAAGGGTGTGATGATTCGCATTCCTGCATCGTCCACATTACAATCCACTTACAAGTCATTAGCAAATCCTGCGAATGATGTTGGAATATTAGAAGAAAAGAAAAGCGTTCACTTTTGGCTTCTTTTCTATGACAGTTCAAAGAAATGTGTGATGGGAAGACGTGGTTCAAACCTAGCACACTGACACACTTCAGACCACTGAGCCATGAGCATGCTGTCTCTGTTTTGATTTGTGACTGGTCTCCCGTCTTACCTCCTTTCCCTTCTGTTAGCTCAGGTTGTAGGCTGAAATCACTTGTACCATTATTGTTTCCTAAATACTATGAATGAAATGTATTACTGAAGAAGAACTGTTGCACATAATTGACACAAATATTATTATTTTCCTGCAAAACAAATCTGAAAAATGGAAATAAAAATAAAACATACATCCACTGAGATTACTGGACCATGTAGGGTGAGACAATAATAGCCCTAATGAAAACACTAAATCTTAAATTGACAAATTGTGCAAGTGTATTATCTTGCCAACTGCAGCAAAATCCACCGTAATGAAATCCACAGGAATACTGTATACAGTCTAGATATATTATTACGCTGCTCTGGTGTTAATGAACAATTATTCATATGCAATTTGCAGACTTTCTCTTATGAATGTTAAGTAAGACAAAGTATTTTGAATATATGTGTTTTAGCACTTTGTTTCTAAACTTAGTCTGAACTTGTTCTTTTCTTTATTTTATATATCAAATCGATAACAACCCAGTTCACTCCTCGCTCTCTCTTTCTGTTCCTTCCAGGTCTTCCGAAGCGGTGAAGGCATGGGCATCCGTCTGGACAGCGCCTCTGCCTTCCAGGGTGCTGTTATTTCACCCCACTACGACTCCCTGCTGGTCAAAGTCATCGCCAGCGGGAAGGACCTGCACACAGCGTCCTCCAAGATGAGCCGAGCCCTGGCTGAGTTCAGAGTGCGAGGGGTCAAGGTAGGACGTTCAACCACGTGTGCTCAGAGGCCCAGGTGCTTTGTTTGCGGTCTTTCTATCCCTTGCTTTTATTTACATTTAAAGTTGTCATCTCTGCCTGTGTGGTGAGAAAATGATGAGCTCTTGAGCCGACAGAAAAACTTGGTGGATAGTGGCTAAACGTCTTGTCAAGCTGAAAAGTACACAGTTGTCAAAGACCCTGAATGTTTCTTCCTTGACAGCAGAGAATAAATGCGATGATGTTCTCTGCACTGGTCTGCTGAGAACGGCTTGATAAGGCTTGATCCAACTATTCAAGTCAGTCTAGCACAGTTAATGGTGTGTTGCAGTTAAAACTGAGAGTGAAGGAGCGACAACATTTTGAAGGCCTCTATGTAGTGAATCAGATCCAGAGTATAACAAGCTGCTTCAAAGTGGTGCTCCAGCATTCTTGGACACTTCTTACGTCACGCTGTGACCCATCTGGTTGATTACATGCTCTGTATTACTCTTTTTATTTCTTGGTTTTTTGACTGAAAAGAAACAGTAAATGTCTGAATCTGTTGGCTATAACCCTGAAAAAACAGAGGGCCTCTAGTTTTAGAGAGATTGTGCTAAACATTATTATCAGGTGCAAATGGTTATTGACAGACAGCAGCGGTCTCGGTGAAAGTCAGCGCTAACAGACTGAAAAGGTGCAGGTAATTAAAAATAATGAGCTGCATGGGCTGTTCATGTACCGTATAAGCTAATGATGTCATGAACAGCATCACGTCTCCTCCACCTTTTAAATGAGACTTTTTTCTGTGTTTGTATTCAAAATGTGTGTATTCAAGAGTGATTTATACCATTTTGTGCATATAACTTGAACAATGTAGAGACCAGACTTTGGTCTTTTGGTATTGTGTACTTTTAGTTTTAAATCACCTTGTAAATAACATAATGATGTGGCACACAAAGCTAAATCAGCCATACTGGGAAACTCTTGAAGGAATGGAGATTTTTGCCTCTCTAAGTTCTACTTTAACAGATTGCTGACATTTTGTCTAAAGTTAGTTAATGGTTGAGTTAGATGAGGATGAAGCCCAAAACTGACACCATACGGATTGGTCAGGGTTATCATTTTGATTTCTGCTTGATTTCTACTTTACTTATAAGTATTTGCATCTTTAATCTTCACCCTGCAATTAAAAAGTCTGGATGATCCTGAAGTAACACACGCTGGGAGCTCACATGGTGTGCCTTATTTCGCCCAGCATGCTGAGGTGAAAGGTGTTTTGAGTTGTTAATAAAGCTATAACTGGAGGCTGCATTGGGCAGCCAATGTTGTAGATGCTTTCTTTTTTGTAGTGGATTAACCACGAGCACATAGATTCACCTCTGTATAAAATGAATCATTTCATCTCAAGGTTAGGCAAGCTTAGTCATTTATCAAGTTGGGCAAGTCTTCTAAGTTTTGTGTCAGCAGAATTACTGCTACATTATGCCAAAAAAGCAATTAAATCAATAACTTCACAACTTAATATTTTCCAAGTAGCTAAGCAAAAAGACACATTGTTGTTATTTAGCCTCAGTAAAGTCTAATTCCAATCTAAAATGCCATTGATGACTTTTTAAAAGGTTTTCTTTGTACAGCAGTTATCAGAGTAGCATAAAATAACCACTGAAGCTTATTTTTTGGCAAAAGCAAAATGAAAAAAAAAGCGCTTCACTCTGTTTTGCAATAACTAGACTAAGTAATCTGAAAATGAGTGTCAGCCGTGTTTAATTTAAGTTCATCCAGAGGTGTGACTTAGGTCAGTAATAGTTGTCTGTTTTCTGTAGCCATTGTATAGTATGTGAAGTGAAGTGAAGTGAAGTATGTGAAGTTAGTTGGGTGTATAAATGTATTCTATGTATTTTAGTTCAAAGAGAGGTTGACTTTGACATTTTTGTCTGTATTTCCTTCAGGTTACATGTAGCTAGATGAAAATCGGGGCCATGAGAATGAATGGATTTCTTTAACCGATGGAAATGAAAATTCTATCAGCTCAGTCATAGTAATTCCTCAGTCTGTTTTGAATTAGTCATGATGAGGTGAAATTGTAAGTCAAATTGCTCTTCTCAACTCTAATTTCTCATTTAAGTTGGAGTGTGCTTTATAGACTGTCAGTACCGATTTAATAGATTAATTTCGTTCTGATACTGAGAAAGTGTTTGATGTTAACCAAGATTTGATGGGCTTGTGGACACTTTCTTTTGTCCTTGCCACTGTGGTTTATTCAAACACACACTGGGAACTCAACCTTATGTACTTTTTCTACAGTGGCTGCAAATGAATACATTCTGTACTACAGCTATGTTTTGGTGTTAAAACTGGATTTTTTTTCTTTTGGTTTTTGGTAAGGACAACCCAGCCAATAAGGACAGTGTGTGCCACAATCAAGCTACTGTGAGCAACCTTGGTATGTGTGAATATCAGACTTGAAGTGCAGCACTTTGAGCAAATTAGTACAAAAGCTTTGTGTGGATCGACACAGGATATTGATGCAAGGAATACCTGATAACTGTTGCAAGGTCTTGAATTGAGCATATTTCTGGCAGACTGAAACCATGGAAGCTCTTTGAAAAGACTTGAAATATGAGCAAAACTGGCTGGCTTTTCTTTTATTCCAAAGTTTAAAGTCAGCCATTTGTTTGGAGTGGGCTGTGTGAGTTTAATGTCTCAGAGTTCCAAGTATTGGTGTCCTTGCCAACAAATTGTCGCACAGACAATGACACTCCCATCGAAGTGAGCACAGAATCTTTTTTTTTTGTTTTGAACTTACTCTGCACTTCATTTTACACAATTACACATATGAGTAAACCACAGAACTGTCCTATTGTTGTGTCCTTGCAGGAGTCTTTTATCCTTATTCCTCCTCAGCGCCCAAATCAGCATATAAGATTTGACTTATTTTTGCAAGACATTCATTGCCAATTTGAAGGAAAAAAAAGCAAAGCAAAACACATATGATGACACACATAGGGTAAAAAAAAACCTAAGCACACTATCAGGTAGTTAACTGCAACCACCTGGCATCACACATTAAAATCTGTCACTGATTAGCTTTCTACAGTGAAAACCAGATGGGCTGTAGCCTCTGATAACCTGAAATAATACTGTAGAATTGAACTAATGAATATGTCATCAGCTACTGCAGATATCTTCATTCCTGCTGTCTTATTTATTTATTTTTTTAAAGTTTCATGTTGATATGGACACCATGCATAAATCAGTGAGTCATTCCTCTATCTGTTGCCTGTCCTAGCAAATTAATTTCATTCAGCTGATTCTCTTCCCTTGTATTTGTGTGTGTGTGTGTGTGTGTGTGTGTGTGTGTGTGTGTGTGTGTGTGTGTGTGTGTGTGTGTGTGTGTG
>JBAJHX010000042.1:11414917-11436977 GCA_037176925.1 Amniataba percoides | reverse complement strand
ATGTGTGCACGCACATTTGGGAGCATGTGTGGAAAAGATGAGCCATGCGTGTTGAGCAGTGAAATGTCACACAAGAATAACAGAAAAAAAATAGATAGAGAGGTATAGTGATGGACAGGAAAGCGACAGGACGTGAGACACAAGGGTAAAGATCGATGGCTAGAGGAGGGGAGGGCAGGCAGCAAAAGGGCAACCAAGATGAAGAGAGTATAACATAAAACGACAAGGAAGGTGGCATGGCCCGTAGAGGCCAGTGCACTTGTAGCTGCCGTGTTGCAACGTGCTAGTTAAATTAAGGAGTATTGAAGATTGAAGCATGTCTACATGTTTGCATGAGCTGTTTTTTCTGTGTAGACAACACAAATATCAGACTTTTTTTTTCAAACAGATAGACTCGATAGGTAAGTACAAAAACGAAATTTAATAACTAAATTTAAAATCTAAATTTAAAAGCTTAAATACACTGCACTGTAGTAATACTTTTATATAGCCTGTCTGTCTTCTCTGACTGTTTACAAAATCTGTTCTCTGTTCACTTAACAATTGTAACTAGCCATGGGAAAAAAAAGTCCCCACACATTAAGCAGCGTGTATGTGGTTGTAGTGAGATACTCTTGACATGTAATGGATTTGGGAGTTCTTGCTGCATTCTTTTTGCTCAGTATCATGTATGTAGTCTTCAAGTTCTCTCTTACTTGGTTCACTTTTTAAACTGGAAGCATAAAAAGTCAGCAAAAAACCAGCATGCCAGCCATAGAGCCCGTCTGATTAACTGGCTATCTGGTGCTGATAAAACTCTGCCAGCAACAGTTGTCATTTCGTCCAACAAAATTGACAGCTGCCTGCTAGAAATTACAAGGCTGCTTTTGTCTGTCATGCTCTATGTTAACTGAGCACAGGAGGACCTCTGTCTGCTCTCTGAATTATACAGACACTAAATTGTACAAGTGAATCACGTCAGTGCAAGTTCTGGAGCATCTGCCCTGTGCAAATTGCTCATCACACGTGCTGATGGTTTGTCATCTCAAACCAACTAATGACTGAATAACTTATGAGCTCAGGAACAAACACGTACTCCCTTGCTGCAGAACATCAGACAGCTTCTGGCGACATTCCTGTTGATTTGTGTGTGTGTGTGAGTGTGAGACTGAGACTGAGAGATGGGTTTTTGGAAAGAGCAAAAGAGAGACGACTTCAGAGAAATGGCGGCAGGTTATATCTAGATGTTTCTCTTTATGCCGTTACCAAACTCAATATTCTGTCCACTTTGGAAGAGACTTCAACAAACTTTGAGGTTTGGATGTGAGTGTATAGGTTAGTCCGTGTGTGTGTGTGGGACTCTTGACAGTTTGTTCCTTTAGAAGTGATTTTTGTGACACTGGAGGGCTTGGCTTTAGGCACTGTGGTTTCGTTGCTATTCATCTTTAAACCTCATCTGTAAGAGTGGGAGAGTTTGAGGTGACCTGAGGTGATTGCAACTGTGTGTGTGTGAGAGAGAGAGAGAGAGAGAGAGAGAGAGAGAGAGAGAGAGAGAGAGAAAGCGAGAGACGGAGAAGGCAGTTGCTGTTGATACCCATCTAGTGAGGCTCTTTGAAGAATCTCTAACGTTTCACCTCGTTATAACCTGCCAGATCACAGGCTACTTCCTCCCATCTGAAGATCACATCGTCTTCATCCTTCTCTTACTTCTCTAAATTTCAAAGAAAGAATAAGATCCTAATTTTTTTTAACTCTCTCACATGATTATTCCACCTTCACATGGTCCACCTTTTGGTCCAGGTCACAGTGGCTTTGATGGGAGATGAGTTCAGTTTTTATGGAAGTTTTATTATCTCTCCCCTCGGTTCCTTGATCACCACCCGTAGTTTGAGCTCCATCACTGTCTTTCTCCCTTCCTCCTCAGCCTTGTTATTTACTCCTCAGAGTCACAATTTCTCTGCTTTGTTTTTTTTTTATAGCTCACTTTATGCTCAATAAATGTTTTGAGTTAGTACTGCATGAACAGCGCTTGCAAAATATGCACATCCAGCCAGAATTCATCTTTAAAAAAATGGGCGCGCGAGCTGCGTTTCTTTGTAGATAAGGGATCTAGGCTACTGTGCAGTTATCAGTGTGGCTGGTCGTTCATTATGACACTGGGCAGATTCTGTTTTCGCTCATTCTGTATCACTTAAGATAGTGCGGCATTGACACGGCTCCATTTGGGATAGCATGAGACGAGTAATCCATCCTCAGCGGTTACTGTTTACCTGGCCTCAAGTGTGTCTGTGTGTTTGTTAGCCGGTGTCAAGGTGGACTCTTGAAGGCATTTATCTGGCCTCTCTCTCATTTCCTACTCCCCGTACCATCATGTCTATCTCTTTTATGATGCATTAGCTTTTTTCATTTTAGTCTCTATCTGCCAAGTAAACAAACTTATCTACTCTCTCTTTCTCTTCTCTTTTTTTTTTTTTTTTTTTGGCTTCCCTTCTGTCATGCTCCTCCTACACCTCTTCACCCGTTTGACCTCTGTCTCCCTTCATGAGTAAAGTTGTCTTCTGGTTCTCTCATGTGTATCTTGTTTTCAGATCCCTGAACCTCCCGTTAACGGTTGACTGACTTTGTTACATGTGTTTTCCCATGCTCTACCTTTTTTTTTCTTGATCTCAATTTTTTATACCTGCAGTCTATTTTGAGTATTCTGTATGCCCTTTTTATAACAACAGTTATAGATTAACCCATGCAGTGGGGATTGTATAATGTAGATCCACATTGGACGTAATATAAATCACCAACAGTTTTTATGAGTACAGTGAGTACCAGTGTTTTTGAATCACATTATTTTTTTTATTTTCTTCCTATAAACATACAAATATATAAGTAAATGTTGTTTGAACGAGATCAAACAACACTCCACACAACACTCCATTGTGTGGAGTGGTAAACGTCTACTAATGCATCCTACAGCTAAAGGCCACTGACCTACAAATATCTTTTCAAGGCTTTTATGGGCAACATCCACAGCTATACATCTCCTGAAGTGTCTTATATTAGAGAAGAATCATTTTAAACTGGACTATACACAGCAGCTTCAAAAAAACAAAATTATAGTGCCCGAGGGAAACATTTACTTCTTCATTTATTTTATTTATCCAGCTGGTGATCTGGCCAGCCCTTTTTTTTCTCCTTGGTTGTCTTCTTCTTTTTTCACTTCCTTGCCAATCCCATGGCTGTAGACCGCAGCATGTTCAGTGTTAACGGATGAACCCCTCTTTCCTCTGATCTGGGGTTAGCCTCCTATGACCCTTTTGCATCATGCTCGAGGGCAGGAGACTGCAGAGAGCACTGATCCAGGATCATTCATTCAGCATTTGCAAAGAGGAGAGGAGAGACGGGAAATCCATCTCATCTCTGACTTATCAGTGGGAGGAATAAGAGGTTTAGACACACTCTTGACAACACGCGAACTAACAGACACTCTTTTTGTCACACAGTCATACGCACACTCTGTCTCGCACAAAACGACACGCTTATATGTCTCTCTGGGGGCTGGGTTATCTGTCTATCTCTTCTTCATTTCACACCTCTAAACAGCCACTTGCACAGTACTTAATCACACAAACAGTCTTGTAATTATTGGTGTGTGTGTGCGTTAAGTGATTGCATGCATGTTTGTACGTACCTCCGTGTGCACGCTTTTGTGCACACTCCGAAGCACAAGTCCTGGAAAAGCCTTATTTCAGGAAATTGAATAAAAGATCAAGAACACGCAAATCCAATTAGCAATAGTGACAGCAAATAAGAGAAGGTTTGGGTGACTGATGGAGAGATGAATGCAGGAAGGAGATGGAGAGCTAACGGTGACACAAGGGTGAAAGACAAAAACAATTACAGCATGAAAAAGAAGACAGATATTAGAGCAGTTGGGTAGAGGAAAAAGTTGACACTGATGGAAAATGAAAAGAAGAAAAACAAGAGAGATGACAGGCAGACTTGTTTACCTCTTGTATAGTGGTGTGAGCTGAGAGGCAAGCTGACTCCTGAAAACACTGAGGAGACCAACAAACTCTGATGTAAATTGCCCAAATGTAAGGTCTTAAAGGCATTAAAATTTCAGATACTCTCAGGAGAAGTTAACTTTGCATTCTGCGCTGTCAGGTTTATGTACTGCTTGACTACTCTTAGATTAACACATAATAGAAGTGCTGTGGTACAACATACAAAAGTGCCTTTCATTATAAACTTCAATAAGCAGTTTTCTGTCCCTGTAACAATAAGTGACCAGTTTTTCCTTTGCTGCCCATTTGTTATAGGCAGATCTAGTCTGTTGTGATGTGTTGAAAGGTGTCCTTGTTGTCCACCTGTGCATTATTGTACTTTACAGAGGTTGGTAAAGTAAACGTAACCGCTTATATTTAATGCACAGCGTACAGTAAAAGCCAATCCAGTACAACAAAACTGCAATTTGCAGTTTCGAAAACATAACAGAGAGAGAAGAGGGGTCATCAGATTCACATCCTACTGAATTGTTTGACTGTACAGGTGTTGTGTTGTCCCTCTTTTTGAAAATGTAAACTGTATTGATACTGACACAGATGCTTGATATTTTCAGTACAGGATCAAACCTCTTTGGGACATACACTGCTCATGTGGAAACCGTGTCTAACTTTCAAACCTCTGAGTGGGTGTTTGCCACAGAATCAGTTGATTGAGAGCAGGCTTGATAGGAGACGTGCTGTCAAGGCAGGAAGAAAAAGAATGAAAATTCACTCATTTCTTAAGGAAAATGTTTTTTGATCTCACTTCAACTTTTTAAAATTGCAGGAGTGTGACGTTCTTAAAAGATGTTATAACAAGAGTGAGTTTCACAACCCCAGGCAAAAAAGTTTTGGCAGGTGAAAAGAAGACAAAAAGAGTCCAGCTGAGATGAGACGGGAATAAGGGCGGAGTTGTTAAGATGACAGAGAGCACTGAGCCTCCACAGCCGCTTAGCACTAAGCTATTCACACATGCACACAAAGCACAATCACTCAGGAAAAACAGCTGTTTTATGGGGAAAACAATCTTACACTTGCAAGTATTTTCACACAAACATGACTTACCAGCTAAAACTGCCACTCCAGCTTAAGAGTCTGCTATCATGTAGCAAGCACGCACGCTCGCTAAAGCGACACGTCAACACAAACACAATGTCTCGCAGCTAATCGAAAGTCAGACACGAGACAGATGTGTTTATAGCCAGAGTCGGCCTGCTGCTGCTGTATGCACACATGTACACACACACACACGCAGCAAGTTTGAGCTTGATGTTGTCAACTGGGACTTTGAAGCCATAATCAGGATTATACGGCTGGAAATCGGCTGTGACGAAGCGAAGGGGGAGAAGAGGAGGTGGAGGAGGATGGATGGGAGGCTGAGAGGGAGAAGGAAAGGGAGGATGAGGGGAAGGGAGGAAAGCAGTGAATTGGATGATGCTGGAGAAGAAAACTGAACCAAAATGAAGGTAAACACAAAAGCTAGAATTGAAAGAGAAGGAACATTTTCAGAAACTGGGTATATGGAAATAAGACGCATCACTAAAAAGATCATCATTATGAAAAACAGATCAGATTTCAGACTTTGTTCAGTGTGGGCTCATTCAATGTGGAAAGAAGCAATCTGGAGTAGCGTGTATGCATAGAGCCACACAAGGGAATGACACATAAAGCCAGTCCCACTCTCCCATTCTTTCACAGCTCCCTGTCTTTCTTCACCTTTCTGTCTTTCTAGTTCTCACATGATCCTCACCCTCTCTTTCTTCCCTTTTTGCTTTTCCCCCCCCTATCTGTCCAATCTGTCCTTATCAGGTATGATGGCACAGTTTGCATAGTTTATTTAAGTGGAATAACAAAACATGCTCCGTGGATTTCCTGTGTTTCGCTGTAGATGATGTAGGTGGGGACTGAAAATCGTTCTGGCTGTAGCTGGTGAATTACTTTCCAATATCACACCTTGAATGGCCAGGAAAGTAGTCGTGGCTGAGTAAGAATGAGAAATTGCAACAAATTTCAGAAGTGTAGGTGTTAGGCAGCAAGTTCAAATGAAAACCAAAGAGAGCAATGAAAGGTTTAGATTGAGAGTAGGCGGCAGAGCATACACAGCTCATGTAGAAATAAAATGCAGTCAACATGTGAACAGAACATGTTATTTCTTCTTGCTCTCTGGCCTGAAGCACTTTGATTTAACATTCATATGTTCATAAACTGAAGGGAGTTCATGACTTTCAGCATAGACTTCATCCTCTGTCAGCAGAAAAAGTCTTCACAGAGGGCAGAATGCATGTTTATGGTGCATTAATTAAGAGAGCAGTACACTGTGACTTTCTGGCGAGTGTAACCTCCATAGAAACCTGGGGCGGCCAAAAACCGTTGATTACCTGTTTCTGAACTCACAGCAGGAAATGTTTGTTAAAAAGTGAAAATATACCACAGTTGCTTTGAGTGCGAGATGCGGCGCTGTGCAAGTTCCCATTCGCAGTCATGAATATTGAGATTTTGCAGCGGTGATGAGCATACAGATGCAGACATGCTTCCACACACACATCCACGCAGGAGTAGGGTCCAGGGGGAAAGTGGGAGTTTTTAATTAAGGGTCGGTACACACACTGATTAATTGATGTGTGCTAATACTCTCTCAGCTGCTCACACACACTCAGGAAGGTTTTAGGGCTTAATCATCTATTACACACCCACAAACACACAGGACCATGAATGCAACCTGCCTACAAGACAATCAACACACACTCAAACAGGCTCGTTCTTATGTAAAAGGTTAAACATCAAACAAAATTGTACATTTTCGCACCATGTAGGAAAAAATGCTAATATTCATATTTTCTGAACTTTAGTATCCTCATCCTGGTGTCTCAGGTCACAGTAATAATTGGAACAATCACTCTAACTTTTAAATTCTAGATGTCTGTTCCCTGATTGTAGTTGAGTTTGTACAGAGCAGCAAAGTTTTAAGTGACTCTAAACTTGTCTTTTATTGAGCAGCTGTGTGGACCCCCGAACCTGAGAAGCAGTTTTCTCCGACACTTCCAGCAGCTTGTTAATCACGGAGCTCGCAGTGCGGACACAAGTTGAGATTTCTTCGTAGCAGCAGAATTGTTGTAGTACAATTTGAACTGTGGCGGCCATGCATCTGTCTTGCAGTCCTTGTCCTAGGGGCCTCCTTCTTTTCTCAGACATTTTCAAGTCTAATTGAACGGGCATAATGGAACACAGAACTCCATTTCTCTCGACCGGCTGGTCGCCCGATTATTCCAGTCACACTCAGAAAGGGAGTGAAATGTTTTCCAAACGGTTCATCTTGAGGGCAGCGTTAAATGCAGCCCTGGCTTATTGTTACGTGCAGTAAAATGTGATGACTACACCTGTGAATGCATCTGTTTCTGAAAAAGGCCTTCGAAAAGTGCAGAAATCTTGGAGGCAAATGCAATCCGTCAGCACTGCCAATTTTGCTCATTAAAAGGAAGAAGTTGTTTTTTCTTTCTTTTAAATGTACCAGGGATACTGGAGGTGGATGTATTTTTTTACACTAAAAATGCCATCATACCTCCTCATGAGTTCTGCTGCTTATTTGACAGCTGGGTTTGCTTGTTTCCGTTGCAACATCTGGCAACCCAGTAGCACTGACAGTTTTAATGTTAAAAGTATTTTTTCCCAGACTGAGCCTGCGGTATACCTGCTCTCACTGTGCTCTCCCTAATAAAGAATTCCATTACAAGCCTGCACTCTCTCAGTATTGGTCTGAAAGTGTCTGTTTTGCGCGTACGGCTAAATGATGTATGCTTTTCTAACCGTTCAGCACAGCTCATTTTCTAAAAGTCTCTCCAAACACATCCTTCTCTCTTCTACACTTGGTCTTTCTGTTGTTCTTCTTTCCACTCCTGACAGTGCTGAGTGCCAAGCTCAGTGCCACAGTACAATTACCCTTCCTCCAAATTACAGTGAGTATGCATGCATAAGCATCTGTCGACACACTTTGGTGGAATTATAGGGCAGTCCAACCTTACCCTTCAATGAACACGTTAGATGACAAAAGAGGACAGTGAAGTTGAAAGTACACTTGATTGTAATTTTTGAGCGAAAGTAGTGTGTAATGTTCTTGTTGGCAGTAAAACCAGCCTTGCCCTTAACAGCCCTCCAGTTGAGACATTTACAAAGGCCTTGTTTAGGCCCTACAGAGCCAGAAGGCCGGCAGAGGTGACATGTTTACAGCTGTCTCGGACAAAGCCTTTTCAGAGTGGCATTTCATCACAGAGTCTAGACTGCTAGTAGATCGATATGGAGGGAGAAGGGGAAAGGAAAAAAAAAAAAGTCCAAAGCCCTGGTAGCGGCCCCTTGAGGCTGCATTATTCATTGAGCTTACCGTCTAAAGTGTTGAATGTAACAAACAAATCTTGACCAAAGTTGTGGTTTTTAGAGCAAATTCAAGGTGCATATGTAAAATAAAGCAGATCACAAGTCATACATTTCAAAAAGGATTTTCCTCATGGGAGTATGCTTTGGAAATGTCATAACAGTGCGTCATTAGATGTTCTTACATTTATTTTTTAATAGAGTAGTTTTTGTGCAGGTGAAGAATTTGGTCTGATCTTGCAGGAAAGGGAACAAGGGTCACCAGAAAGATCAGATTTGCTGTTTCTACAGTTATTAATTACAGTCTACAGTATGTTTGCTATGGTTTTATGTTGCCCGCTGTGCCCATGTGCTGTTTTGAGTAGTGGAAATGAGTAGCAGTCTGATTTTCACACAGCAGTGCCTTGATCAAAGAACGTATTTGCTGAAAAGTTGGTGTGCTCCTCCAAGGCTCCAGAAAGCTGCAGTGTTGGAGGAAATGTAAGTAGCGCAGAGTTTGGCACGGGATTATTTAAAATTATGAATTTCAGGGTTTTTTTTTTTTACACACTGGAAGCCTGTGGGCCACAATGATTCAGCACAAAAAGGCAAAAAGTAGAATGACTTTGCCACTGGTCAGAGAGGCAGAGTCATTCCCCACCCTCAGTTATAAGCTGAAAACCCATTCCTTCAAAAAGTGCCTGAAATCACCCGCTCTCAGTGAAACATATTCTCTCTCCACATCTTCCACCTCAGCTCACTCTAATTTGCTTTTAACTGCTTTAAAAAAGTCTCCCCTCCACCTCCATTTTAAAAAATCTTTTTTCTAGTAATGTTGGTTATCTGAGGCTTATTCTGCCACTGCCTTCACTCTAAGTGGTTCTGGATAAGAGCATCAGGTAAATAGTACGAAATGAAACGAAAATGTTCCCAAAATGGTCTGAGGTATCAATTTTTTTTTGCATATACTGTCATGTAGCTGTCTGTCAACATGCTAAATCAACTTTACAGACATAATTGGTTTTAGGTTTTTTCCCTCCCCTCAGCAGACTGGAAAAAATCATTTAAACGGATTGATATGATCTAATTAAACCACAGTGAGTCTGTAGCATCGCTGGACTTCCAGCACCTGAATGTATTTCTTTGGTCTAAGCAACATTGCATTCAGATATTTGGCAGTTTGGGAAATAAATACAGTCTGTCTGATCTATTCATCAGGAATCAACTGTTCTGCCTGAATAAGCAGGGATTTCTTTGCCAGGCACTTCAGAAAAATGCTCATCTGTTGATTGGGTTTGCCATGAGCTGTTTAATATTTCAGCAAATCAAACAAGGCTTTTCCACTCTGATGAACTGATAAAAACAAGGAAAATAATGCTATTCTGGTGCTAGAGACAAACTTGACGGCATACAAACAAGATATGTTAGCCACATATTGTCTCATACTGTGTTTCCCCTCTGTGAGATGTTGAGTGACAGAAGACATTTCTGGACATGAAACATAAGAGTCATAAGAAAGTGTTTGAGGTTTGAGCTTGTTTACTTCTGGAAAGCAGTCTGATAGCTTGAGCTCCTTGGTCAGTATTTAGAAACAAAATCAACATTCAGTAATTAAGGGGGTAAAAAAAGTAGAATGAGGAGAAAAGATGAAAAACAAAATAGAGAGCAAGGTGAGAAAAATGGCATCATGAAGAAAACAAAATGTTAAATATAGAGGAAAGCATTATTAAGAGGGTTGGATAAAGACTTAAAATTGTTTCAGGAGAGGGAGGGGTCGAGAGAGAGGGAGAGCAATTACTTTGGGAGAGTGCCTTGTGTTTTGGCTGCTTTAATGGCTGATTGAGAACAAAAGTCTCTTTTCTAATTCTAATGAGTTTAATTATGGCTTGCCCTTAGCCAGGTGTTTGGATCAGCTAATGTCTGGATTCATTAATTGTCAATTAAAACAGAATCAGGTGCGGGCTCCCCATCTCAGCCACCTCTCACAACAAACATTAAAAAGTAGAATAACTGTTTGTTGTGCTCTGCCTTTTGATGACAACCCCTCCCCCCATCCCCTGCAAAAAAATAAGATAAAGTTGTGATAGGAAATAAAGATGGATTTTGGATATGCCTCTCTAAAGGCAAAATGGCCTTTTCTTATCAGTGTTTGTCTGTGATAAGATAGGATTGGCAGTTTGCATTTCATTCTGTAACGTGGCTCGTGGTATTGAAGAAACTGGAGCGAGGGAGGGGCTGGAGTGAAAAGACAACAGGAGTGAAAAAGAGGATGCATAAATAGCATTCAGATCGATAAAAAAGCGAGGGAGGATTGTTTAGAGAATCCACTCTTTTTATTCTCAAAGATTTAAGTAATAAGGTGTGTGTTTCTGAGTCTTGTGTGTGAGCATGTGTGTATGCGAGTGTGTTCTTGTGAGAGAATAAAGGGATTTGTCTCATTTTAAGTAAACGATGAATTTGAGCTTAATGCTCAGTGCTGCTGCTGGAAAACAAACGCTTTTAACTCCGGAGAACAATAAGAGAGAGGGTGTGGGTGGTGACAATGGGGATGAGGACAGGAGATGAGTGTTAACGGCAACCTCTGCTTTGTTTCATCCACTTTCTATCTTCCTCATGAGCTTCCTCTCTTTCTTCTTTCCTCATTCCTTCCCTTTCTACCTCTTGTTTATTTGTTTTATCCAGTCTTTGTTGTCTTAGTTTCTGCATTTCTCTCTTCTAGTGTACCACTCGGAGTACACCTGAGACCACTCATTGATCTTATTTTATAGACAACGTATTTCGTGCATAAATGACACTGGTACCATTCACATTCACTGGCAAAAAACACTGAGCTTTTACAGCTAAGGTATTCATATGTGTGATAAAAGGTAGAATAATACTTATCAGAACATATTCCTATTTTCATAATTGCTTAAGCGTCCAACTTTTGGGATCCTCAAGTCCAGTTTTCAGGCTCACTGTAGACACCACTACAATAGAGTTTTTGTAGAGTTAGTGCAAATGTTTCTATTTATGTTGTCTGGAAATTGGTAAGACTTTGTCAGTCTCTTATTTTATATAGTTTTATAAGCATGTCATATATTGTAAGGTTTCTTAAGGTTCAACTGATAAACCATTCATTACAAACTTAAATGAAAAAAATTCAAGCACTTCAGAGTCCCCTGAAAAGAACACAATTCAAGACACATCTCTCTCTTACAATAGCCAAATCTCATGATATTGTATCTTGTATCACAATATTGATTAAAATATTGATTTAGTGCCAAGATTTGAAGAGATTCAGCTGGCAGCCATTGTTCCTCTCCTCTATGTTGGCTTAGGTTATAAAGTTGGCATGTAGCAGTAGTTTCACCCGTCCTGGCTCACTGTAACAGGTCTAAAAGTTAGAAACAGCCAGGCAGAATGATTTGTAGTGAGCCTAGACCACACAGCCACGACAGCAGTGTGGTCTGTAAAGTTTTAGTGGAAGCAGGATATTGTAGACACGGTTAAAGGTCCTCAGTACAAATTTTCTCTTTTTGTTCGTTCCTTTGAGGCTCTTTAAGGGGAAAATTATGTTCAGTCAGGACTTCTAAGACTACAATGAGCGTCCCAGCATAGTGGTGGACTGTGTAATGAAATTGGTCAAGCGGTGATATTTGGGTGCTGTGCAGCACTGCGTTGGCGATACTGTTGGGGTTTATTCTGTTTAAAATACACTTGAGCTACCATAATGGTGACTGTGCACATGCAGATAATGGGCTGTGCAATTAAACTGTCACCCTGCTGTTTTCTCTCTCTTTCCTATTTTCTCTTTATTGTTCTGTCAATCAATGGCTTTTTTTTCTTGCATAGTTCTCCAGGTATATATTTTTGTTTTGTTGTTTTTATTCCTTTCTCTCTCAGTTTTATTCTATTCTATCTTTTCATTTTAGCTTTTAGAGGTACAAATAATATTCTTTAGCCGCTGAAGTTTGCTTCTTACTGCAGTGTCCACAGACTTCATGGTTTGTGTGTATGCGTGACAGTGTGGGTGTCCAGTGGAGTGGGAGGGTAAGTTTGGCTGGCTTTTCACTCCCTGGTGTGCGGCTTACTTGAGCTAACGTCACACGTTTGCATGTTGCACTTGTGCTTGTTGCCGCAGTATGCATTTACGGATGTGTGTGTGTGTGTGTGTGTGTATGTGCACTTTTCTGGATCATTGTACACTTTTGTAGCACATCCACCTCTGAGTCTTCAAGTAGCCATCTGTGTGCTGGGAAGATTCAGTTATATTCAGTAAGACTCAGTAATGCCAGTGTTCAGTCCCAGCAGGAGCAAACCCGGAGTATACTGAAGGGACAGGGTTGACGGTTTTGTGGGCGTTCAGCAGCGCTTGTGGGGTTATGAAGGTGAAGTGTGTGTTGCTGTCCTTTGTAGAATAAAACACCCTGCAGATGTTTAATGACCCACAGTTCATTGCCGTTTGTGGATTTTACTATCAATTATGGGATTACTAGCAGCAGACCTGCAAGCGAGTGACATGCTTGGGTTGAATTCTCCAGTTTTTACTTTCAGAAAAAGTCTGATGTTTTACTGACAAATGCAACTTGACTGGAATGTGTGTAGGTGGGAAAGGCAGTGCTGCTGCCTTTTTATGACAATGGAGAGCAGTCGAGGTGGGATTAATCTTGAAGTTTTTATTTGATGTTCCTTGGGTAGCACAAACACTGACGTTTAAGGGTTTGATGCCCTTTGGGGCCACCCAAAGATGTTTGGGTAAATATCTACCAACTGTCTTGTGCTAAAGTTAAAAATAGAATCACTAACAAGCTGTTTTTTCTGCCCTCAGTGTGACACATTGTGCTGTCGATCAGAGCAAGCCGTAACATCTGTTTTCAGTTTAGGATAACAATTAGATTAATCATATCTTGTGTAGTGATTCTGCACAATAGGACACTGATTAAAGATCACCTTTCACTGAACCATGCACAGATTTTAGCGACTAATCAGTTATTGTTCATGTAGGTGACTGACCTAAACTCTGGGTGCTTGAAATTATGTTGGAGTCTTCATCAAATGCAAGCTAGTCTGTAGATAATAACTAAGAATGTGTAAGATCACCGCACAACAACTTTATGATTCATTATTTCTTTGCCCAACGGCCTGAGCTGAGTCATCTTTAACAAATGGTTGTCGGAGGCTGGCTAAAATAAAACCAGTGATCTGAACATTGTTTTTGGAGTGCTTTCAAATAGTGATCAATGACTTCTTAAAATTCAATGCAAGTTGATGTCTTTGGCGATAGAAGGCTGTGCTGCATGTTTTCCGTGAGAGTAAGTGCAGCATCAAACATTTTTTTTTGTTTTCCTCTGGCATTTTTATTGTAACATTTGTTTTCCGTCCTTTTTGTTTTCACAGTGTCTGTAGCCCCAGAAGCTTGAGCCAATATTGGGCATATGCTATTGTGAAATGATAGCAGGAGGTTTTGTAATTTTTTTGTATTGTCTGAAGGACAAACTGTAAATGTTCCAAGTTGAGAAGTAATTTTCCTCACATTGCAAACTGTTTTATTGTAGTGGTGCACTTCTTTTAACATAGTGTTATGAGCTGTGCTGAGCTATGTGCCAAGGTCTGACATCTCTGTATGCAGTTAAAGTCAGAATTTTTCATGGAAATAATACATTTTCTTCAGTATCTTTGTGCTGGTGCTGGCAAACAATGGGATATTGTTAAGGCTTCACTGTTCCACTTGTAGTCTAAACGCTGCGGATCTTTGACAGCACTTTGATCTTTAAAAAACCAGAAGCTAAGCCGCTGCTTAAGATGCAACAGATGACTATATGCAGTCCTCATAGCTGCAGATACTGTATATAATGTTCACTCAGAGACAGGAATGATAACCTATTGTGACACAGATAAGACCTGAAGATATATTTTCACTTTTTCCCACCACAAATTCATTTTCTTTTTTCCACAGACATCTGCAAAGGTATTTAATGTCTACTCGGGTAGTGTGTTCTCTGGAGTACAATACAGAAGTCTTACATTATGAAATAAGTCAATTACACCTTGTTCTTGCAGATTCAAATGAAAGTTTGACTTTATTTTAGATCCAATTGTTGCCAGCTGACTAAACAAACATCGACTGCCTCAATTTGTTGGCATTATATATCTCATGGGATCTGTTCATACATTTGGCTAGAATAGTTAGAACACATCCACCAAGTGTTGGGAAAAGATAAAAAATCAATATACAGCAAAAAAGTAGTACCACTGAATGGAAGCAATGGAGCTTTGTTAAAAAACAATGCGTTCATTTGCCTGAGGAAGACCTGTACTCGGCCAAAACATTGAGTATAAAACTATAATTCCAGTGTTCAGGCTTTTCTGTTGTAATCTTTTCATTCATCACACTCATGACCATAATGAACATGCACAAAATTGCCAAATAAATACAATATTTCCTTCTATAAACTGAAAATGATCTATTTTCTCAGCAGTTTTCCAACTCCTGTGTCTCTTTCTGACTATCTATCCTACTTTCTTCCAAGTTGAACCAAACTTTCAATGGAGCCAGCTAAGAAACAAGGGAAAAAACAGGTCAGAAATATCCACTAGCAGCAAAACACTAAATATTTCATAGTAATAATGTCCCCCAGTATTTGGCCTTTAGGCATGGCTAGATAAGGAGCAAGGTTAAATTGCTTACTGGCCGGTGCTGTCAACTAAAAAGCTAAAGGACCTTCTCTCAGCAGTTAGTCCCAGTTATAGCCCTACTGAGATTCCCAGTGGCTATAAAGCTGTGTTTCTTAAGCTTACTGCTCAAACCAAAATTCACTCCTTACAATGTCTATACTGCATGTCTTGAGAAACCTTCGTGACTTGGTGGGGATTTTATCTTACTTTGGGTCCCAGTTGAGCTTGTAAGCGCCAGGGCTGGGGGCAAAGTTGTAAGACTAACAGATGGATCACATTTGGCGTTATATTTTGCAGCTAAATTATTGAATAGGACAATCTTTTGTTGGTGTCCTCGGAAAGGAAAGAAGAAAAAGAAGGAAGGTATTGTAGCATTTAGATATAATTGTGTGGCTGTCAGTATAACTAATTAGGGGCGGGTATTCAGGGAATTTGCATACAATTCTCAGATGCTAAATGTTGTTGGTTCAGAGTTGGAAGGGGATCTGTGGGGTTTTAACCCCCTTAATTGCACAGCCACTAAAGGCAAATTTAAGCTACTATTATAATGCTCTGTTTTTTAGCAGAGTCATGCTAAATGCTGCTAAACGGATAAACATTTTTGTTTCTTCGTTTCCACTTTAGAGCTTTCACATATTTCTTTCGCTGCCTCTTTTACATAGTCTCTCTGTGCCTGTTTTTCCTCTCTTTAGCTCTTTTCTCACTCTCTATTCTTCCCCTGTTGCTTGCTCTCTAGGATAGAAACCCTGAAAGATGACACCCCACTGTATCTGTCTCTTCCTCTGCCGCTGTCTTTCACACGCATGCACAAACAGTAAGACCTCCTACCGTCTCCCTCTCAGAAGAGAGATCTCAACGTCACAAGATGAGAAAAGTTACAAGATTTCACTCCCTCCCTCTGATCAGGAAGTCTGAAGGGAGCCTGCAGGGATGATGAGTCGGAGGAGTAGGTGGTAGCATCGCCACACGGGAGGACAAAAAGAGAGAATGGAGAGTGAAAAATGATGAAAAGAGGGCAGGAAGCTCCCGGTTCATTCCTTGTTCCGGGAGAAAAGTGAAGAAGATATGGGCAGTGGGTGGGATGTTGAGGTAATGATGAAGAGTAGAGGCCCTGCGGTGAAGTAAGAAAAAACAGGGAAAAGGCAGAATCACATCTGGGACATAATATGAGAAAAGACAAGAAGTCAGAAATGAAATAGGTGAGGGGGAAACAAAATAGAGCATACTGAAAGGAAATGGAGAGAACAACAGAGACATGGGTGACAGGGAGGTTGGGGGGTGAATGGAAAAGAAATCATGGGGGGCAGAGAGTGAAACTTTCTCAAGTTTCTTTTAAGACGTGATGTGCTCCCCCTGTTACAATAGAGGACACAAGTTAAACGAGCAAAGTCGGCAGATGTGAAAGAGATCAAGGAAGGAAGTGAGAAGGAACAACCGCAAACATTGACTTTAGCGAGTACTGAAAAGGAACAAATGGGGAAATTTGGTAAAAGGTAAGATGTTGACAGGTTAAAAGTAGTTGAGAGCGACCAAGAGAGGCCATCGAACCACAGAATGAGGAGAGGACTTGACAGATGCCAGCACAAGCACATCTGTAGTGACATAACTGTAGTGAATTATCACTTAACTTTGGTCTTTGGTCATGAAACGCTGTTTGTTTGTACTCATTCATTCAAACTCCTCATTCTTAAGTGAATGCACAATCAATTACAAACAAATATGCAGCCTTAAGAGCTGTGAGCAAATTGGAGTGTAACATTCACAGCACAAATTGGAGATAACAGTGAAAAAAATGATGATGGTGGCAATAATGACAACAATAAAATCTCCAAGCTTGAGCAATAACAGGCCTTGAGAAAAGAAATGCTTTTGGTGGTTAATACACTAGTCTGGAAGTACAAAAATTGGCACTCGTTGGGCATGTTAGAGGTAGACACAACAGGTGAAATTGAAGAAACCCTTGAATGTACAATTAGTAGTTCAGTACACTCATTGTGTATTGACCTACCAGCTGTGGACTGCACCCAAAAAACTCCAGCCACACAGGTATCAAGATCCATCATCATTGTGCACCAAAAAAACACTTTATTCAAGCATGGATTTTAACATGAAGTACTTTATTTGCTGTTTTGCCAAAAATGTTAAAGTAGCACTGTTTTTCTAAATTAAAAATTGATTTTAAGTCATGTGAAAGGTGTAATTCATTGTGAGAAACACAGAGTCATCACTCCACTCACTCATACTTCTTAGCCATGGTTAGCTCACTGTTTTGTTTGGATTTCATCACCCTTGTTTCCAACTTCTTAAAGCAAGACCAAAATAGAGCTAGAAAGAGGCTTTGGCCCATTGACAGAAATGTGTAAAAATGAATGGTCGTGTCTGTCTGCATCTGCCGGACGTGTAAATAACTGTAAGCTTCACCATCACCATGTTATCAGGTGATAATGTGTCTGTATTTTCAGCTTGCTCCTCTTCTAAAAAATCAACGGAGGCAACTGTAACTTGAATTTGAGTGTGTATGTTTGACTGGGGACAATAATTAAAGATTTAGTCCGTACAAGTGTTACATGAATGAGGTCCAAAGTTTTTTTTTTAACCACCCACTCCAAATGCAGTTCATACTCTTTGAATGGCAGACCACTTCACAGCTCCCACTGAGCCCGTCCATTCAGCCGTGTGAAACACGGATTGCCTCATGTAGCTCAATTGGTAAAACATTTACTCTCACTGCCATGGCAAGGGGTCACACTTCTTGTCTAGCTCAGTAGCTAGGTTAGAAGGGTAAGGTGACACTAACACTGCTTGAGGGCTTCTGTTCCTGTTGGGATAAAAAGCATGTGCGCTCATAATGGTGCAGGGCACATTAGCTAAAAGCATCCAGCAAAAGTCACATGTTCTATTCCTGGACCTTTCTCATAAATGGTCAAACATGTTCATGCTCATTTCACACCTGAGTGCAGAAAGAAGCTTGAATAGCAGTATTTCTTTCTCACAGCCTTAAAGAGACCGTTGGTAAGATAAGGAGAAAGAGCTCTTATTTAAGTAGAGTGAGTGTAAGTTCCAGGTCTCTCTCTCGATGGTGCACACCAGCTCACCTCCAGAACTCCTCTCTGCAGTGTCGCTCAAAGTTATACCCTCTGATCATTTTTTCTTCGTTGCTCTTCTTCTGCTTTCTTGTTGCTTGGTTTTTTCGACGATTGCTTCTCTGCAGTTAAGTCTGCTCTGAGTTGGGCTGATTCTGAAGCTCTGTCAGATACTCCGTTCTGGTTGGTTGTTTTGATTCAGGTGCAGTGGATTCTCATGAAATTGTCTTAGAGGCATTGGGAGAAGCCAGAAGAGCCTGATTTCATTTTTTCCCTCCCACTTATCCATCGCATGTGCTACTCTTAGGACATAGTGTCAGTTTTCGCAAGTATGACATAAAGGAATTTTTTGAATAAGTCACCCAGTTCTGCTTTAAACACAGAATGAACAGATGCAGAGAGCTTAAGATGACAAGGTGGCAGAGTGCAGAGTGGTCGTCATTTTTCTCTCAATAAAATGTTCTCTTACTTAATGGTTGAATGGGGAGTGGGCTGAATAGAAAAACAGCAATAGAAATTAATGTGAAGCGTGAGGACAGAGGTGGAGGAGCTGCTGAATGGAAGAGGTATTTAGATTATTTCCCATTGCATGCATATACTCAGGCACAGTCAGACCAAATGATAGCAGAGGGACTGTGAAGTCCATCCAATAACATTTAAAAATGCAGCTATTGACAGGGAGGGGAATTTTGGAAGTAGAGGCAAAAGTAGAGAGGAAAAGAGAAAATTGTGGAGAGGCACAAGGACAGAGGGGCAAAGATGAAATGCCCAAATATATTTAGATGGAATAATAAAAATCGAGAGAGAATTTTAATATTAAAGGGTGGTGCTGTTATGGTTGCCCAAAAGTGGGACTGACAGTTAAAAAGATATTAAAATTTCTGAGGAAATAAACTGAAGGGTGGAAAAGAATTGAGGAGAAATAGAAAGTTGATATTCTTCAAGGAAGGGTGATGCAGAGAGGCAAAGAATATTTTCTTACAGTCGGGAGAGCAGAATGTAATGAGCGAAAGACAGCTTGAGCGACCTGGCGAAACAATAAGAGATGCGAGCAAAGGAGCGCGAGAGCACGGTGAGGGGAGGTCAGAGAGAAGTGGAGATCAGGAGTGAATGCAGTGAACAAAGGATTGAACGAAAAGTCAGTGGAGGTGAAGGAGAGAACAAATTAGATAGAAGGCCAAATTAAAGATTGTGAAGAGACAGGGAGAGGAAGGCAGAGAGAAGGGAAAAAAGAGAAAGGAACTGATGCATGAAGGGAGAGTCTTCTATCATTTGAGCCCCTCTCTAGTTTGAACATTGTTTCTCACTTATTTTCCTCCCTCTTTCTCTTCCATCTCCCTGCACATTTGTTCCTTACACATGTGCTTTGTGTGGCATGTACGGCAATTAACCTTGCTACCTTTGCGGGGTTAATTAAACGCAATATAGCTGAGACAGTTAGCATCAGCAGTTCCCGTGTTCTCAACACATTTCCAATACAGCCTAACTTGAGGATATCAGTTTTACACTGTTTGGATGCCTGCTTCCAGTCCATTATCTGTCAGCTGTTCTGGTAACCAGAAAAAAAAGTAGATCAAGAAAAGAAGCTGCTGCCTCAGTATCATGTATTTAGATAAGGCAAATGCTTACTTTCCTCCCTTTTGCTGCTGTAGTAGCCTCATCGATCTCTCCCTTTGCAGCTACTCCCCATCTCTCTCCTTCTCTTTGCACTTCTATATCCAATCAATCTTTTTTATCTCTCTTCTGCTATCTCTCTACTTCTGTCTCCTTATCTTTCAGCCCTCTCCCCTGAACCTCTCTCTCATCTCTTCACCATGCTATGCTGAGTTGTTTAGGAGCTGCACTGCGAAATACTGACACGTTGAGTTCAGGAGTTACTGACAGCACATGATGAAGCGGTATTGGGGGGGAGGGGCAGGGAAACAGCTTTTGTATGTCTCTACTTCCACTCCTTTGAGCCACGCAGGTAAATGGATGCTTTGAATTGCTACATGAATACCCCCAGAGGATCCTTTCAAGCTAATATCAGGTAATATCTCACATAGGTTGACTTTGTATTACATGCTCAATAGGACCGTTCTATAGCCATCAACCTTCAGCATTATCTGTCTTAACAACTTGTAGTCACCATTCAAGCCTCATTTCCTCCGAGCTTTATTAACCATAATTGCAAAATATATGAAATGCTGGACAGAAACAGCAATTAGTGTCTGGGCGGTCCTGGGTTATATACATTTAATGTTCATGATATTTAATTTGAAGTATCCTGTCAAAATGGTACTACATTATCATTATTATCATTTGAATATCCAAAAATAGAAGAGCATGATGCTTCATTAGCTCATACAGGGACATAGAACATCTTAGCTGTCAACAGTTGTAGATAAAAATGTTCAAATGACATTTTATCATAAAAGTATAATCTGAAATTGCACCTCTGAATTTCCTGTGACGGCTTCCTGCCATGTTCCTGAATTTCAAAGCGACAGAATAAAATTGCGCAGCTGTGGTGTACTCGTAACCAGATGATACGCACATATGGTGAAAGAACCGCCATGTATTATCAGGAGTCTGAACAGAAGATCAGATGGCAAAATTGCTTTATATTAAAAACGTATATTTCCTTACATTGTGGGAAATTTTTTTTTCCTCCCCCTCCACTAACATGTTTATATTTAACAATTGTTTGGTTTTGTGTATTTGATGCTGTAAATAAAAAAAAAAGCCTTACTAATCTTACTCTGGTACTATTTGATATCCAGTAAATCTTGCAACTGTACTAACTGATAAACATTTTTTGACAAAGACTAATAAAGTTTAAAGCAAACTTGGCTTAGCATCACATTTTAAATCTATTACTTACTGCCCATGCATTTTACTTGAGGTAGATTTGTTGATATCAAATCCAAAAGAATAATTTTAATCACTGATAAACAATAAAAGCATTTGATTAGGGATCCTGGATTAGCTGCAATAATGCAAGTGAATTAACAATACCTCTGTCCACGTATGTGTCCAGCATAATACACCCTTTATTGTAAAAATGTTTCTATCCCCATTAGTTATAAATACAGTTTGCAGTGTCTGATTATTTCTTTTACAATATTACTACAGTCTCTCGTCTGGGTAGTATTGTGCCCCTGAATGTTAAAATGTCTGCACTTATTAAATCAGTCTGAGCCTCAGCCAAGTTATAGAAGGTTGAGTCATGTTTTAAAGGAACCCTGGGATTATCTCTCAGAGCTCACGTCTATTCAGCTATTATGTGTTTTTTTTTCACCCGGTGTACTGCTTTCAGCACCTTATCAAAAGAATCAGACTAATCATTTCATTTCAGACTGTATAGTTGCCATGGAGCTGGTTAGACTGATTTCTCCTCTGTCAGAGATCAGCATGTTGCAGAACTGGTCCAACTGGTTTGTGGTGCAGGAGGTGCCGAGTCCTGATGCATCCTGAGTCAGCAGTTACTCAGCAGGCTGCGGGGAAATGCATCATACCTTGATCATAACTGCAAATGTCAGAGGAAGTTTGGCCACAGGCAGGCATGACCTCTCAAGACACACGTGCACACAAACACACACAAACATGAGCATGCAAAACACACAAACACTACCACTGCAAGCATATCTTGTTGCGTGTGTGTGTGAAAAGGTTAGTTAGTATGTGGATGTGTGTGTTTGCACATTACTCAGCATTTTTTCTAATTAGTCAAATTGGGCCAGGATTTTGCCTTTGGCAAAGAAAGCAGAGGGAGGGGTGATCTGCACTATGTTGTTCCTGCCCGTCACCCATAAGTGCATGCACACACACACATACACCCTCTTTCTCAAAGGTGACTGTAGCTCAGACTCAGTCCTGCTTTTAATGCGGCCACTTTCAAATCAAATTGCACACACACACACACACACACACACACACACACACACACACACACACACACACACACACACACACACACAC
>JBAJHX010000042.1:11382266-11414729 GCA_037176925.1 Amniataba percoides | reverse complement strand
ACACACACACACACACACACACACACACACACACACACACACACACACACACACACACACACACACACACACAAAGCTGAACACAATGACCTCCCCCTTCCTCCACTTCTCTCCCTCTTTCCCTTGCTCATCATCATCTATTTGTCCATCTCTCGGCGTGTCAGCACTCTCACATTCCCCGCTCTCTCTCCACATCTTTCACACACTGCGTCTTGGGCATTTAGCAGCGTCTGCAGAGGGCTTGATGGAAAATGAAAACATGTGAGAGGCGAGGAAACCTTTCTCACCTTTTTACATCTCTTTCTGCCTTTCTCTTTACTAAAATGTGAGACTTTACTTTCTATAAGCATAGCTTTTGTTACTGAATCAAAACACCCCATATTGTGAGAGGGGTGCTACTACTGCTGATCCAACTGAGAATGTGCAGCCCGGTTCGCAGCTCTGTGAAGCATTCAGCCACTTTCAGCCACAGTAGCTGTTTTGGTTGCTGCCTCTCAGACACCTCCCCTCGGGGTTTATATTTCCCATGTAGCTGGGGGATTCCTTGGATCTCTCCAATAAGCACTGAATGACGTGGAGATCTGGGCTCCCATGTTTCACCTGTTGCCTCTGTGACCCAGATAAAGAAAAATGGATACATGACTGGATGTTTTGGTTCATGTTTTCCAAATTACTCTTTTCTTTTGCTCATCTGTATTTTTAGAAATTTAATTAGCTGTGTTCAGTTGCTAGTGGCTAAATGAGAGTTTTCCTCAGCTGTACTTAGTAGTGACAAGGTCTTGCAATGTTTTTCATTAGACTGCCTGAATCCAGCTGGCATGGTTGGATAACAAAGCATCAGAATCATGACAGCTTTTAGCTCGTTGTATAAATTCATGTTTGTTGTCATTTCTATTCTGTGTTTCAACTCAAATCTGTTCTGTTAAGTCTTGTTTACTCGTAGTTGTTTCTAAATGCATTTCATCTGTTCCTGGAACTATTGATCTCCCTCTCTTTTCATCAGTTAACATCTTTTATGTGCTGTTTTTCTCACCCCATCTTTTCTCTGTCTTAAGCTGTTAATTACTTCAGGAAGAGTTACTTCACCCTTACCTTCTAATCAATTCCACAGACAGGCTAGTAAACAACTTCATTTTTGCCTCTCAGATATAGATGCACTAAAGCTTCCTTGACTCACAAGTTTGCCTTGAGCTCAAAACATTTTTATCAAGACTGAGTCATCTTCGCAATTTGCTCCAAATTCAGACTACACCAAAGTACCAGCATGTTTTTTTTATCCATCTTATTCCCCAAATTACTAGGAGATTGCCTTTTTAAATCATTTAAATCACTTTGATGTCTTAAAATTGTGTTCAGGCACTTGGTCATGTACTAAACTAAAATCACACAAAATAATGTAATCTGATAAATTCTGTAAATTCTTTTCACACATACGTGATGTGTTTTTGTGCAAACTGCATATAAAGCACATCTGTAAACAAACACGCACATAAACAGATCACACAACTTGCTCCTTTGTGTGAATGAGTCCGTCTCTGTTCCATACATGTAATTTTTATTATTTATATCAAGTCCAGAGAACAATATTGACTTTGGCAAAATGAAATAAAAACAGAAAGGATTCGACAGTAATGGTTAAAAGTCATTGTTATTCATGTAATTGGCTCTGTTTTATAGGCATCTATTTGTGTATGTGTGCATTTATCTTTTGGGGTGTGTGTGCTTGCTGTTTGTTTTTTGTGTTGTGTGTGTGCTTTTTCAATATCTGTTTTGTTCTTTATTTTTCTGCCTATTTATAATTAACATTTTTCTGTTCTAATCATGACGATTTTTTGTCTAAAACAAAAAATCACACATTTTATATTTTGTATTTGATTCTAACATCATTCCCCAGAAAACTTTGAAAAACAGAAACACATGGTGCGACAAGTAACATCATTTTATATATATACTATATATATGTACTTTCAAGTTTTCTCTTTTCATTTTTTTCTCTTTGACAGACATTTTTAAGAGTCTCTGTGGTCTGTGCCAGTGGATCAGTCATCCCATTAATAAGTTTAACAAAGTCTTCCAGTGAAGAGTTAATATTATCAGTGGGCTCCGTACTTGTTCTATCATTTTTAACTGCTTCCTTTCTGAAAACATTCACTGTTTGGATTTAAAGTGAATCCATGTGGCACAAAGGAGTCTGAAGTCACAAAAAAATAATTTGAAATTTTGATTTCTCGTTAACGGTTGTCACTTTCTTACCATGGCAACAGTGATTTACTCTGGTTTTGGTGAAAATGTCTCAACATTTCGCTCTCACTTCATTTTGGGTGGGCTTTACGGTCACTGCTAATCAAGTTAAAATTTATTCACTTTACAGCATGTCCAGAAAGCACTAAACCTTATTAAACACAAGTAGCGACTGGTTGATTGGATTGCCCCTCACAAACATTCATATACATGTGCGCGCACACACACACACACAGGCACACATATCCACATCCTCTTCATTTATGCATCCATTAGCATTATTCATTTGTTTGTTCCATCATCATCTGACATCCAATATGATCTTGTCTTTCAGAAATGCACACACGCACATGTTCCATCATACACCCCTGTCTCCTCCATTTTGTAATCCATATCGACTCCATTGTAATCCCAGTGTCTTTCTTTTAATAATGTCTGTGCTCCACTCGCTCTCTCCAGCCTGTATTGATTGATCATGTCCAATGCACCCGGCTCTGTATTTATGCTCCCATAATCTGCAGGCACGGCAAGCCAAAATCATTGTCCAGCCACAGAGGACACATAAAAGTCACATTCATTGTGTTTTGAAAAAGAGTTTCAAAATGGCCGTCAGTGTTAGAGTCCAAAAAACAAAACAAACCAAAACAAAAAAAAAAACCAAAACAAGGTAACAAAGCAGGACTATGCCATCCAAATCTTTTTTTACTGTAATATTTTTTTTTTTATCAGAGAAGCGTGTTTCTCCATTATTACAGGTTGTTGTTGGTTTTGATCCAGTGTAAACCCTTGTGGTGTTGTGGGGGCTGAGGCCCGGGAGAGTTGAAGTGTTCGCATGAGTCTGGTTCTATTAGCGTTTAGGCTTTACGAAGATCCACACTGAGCTCACCCCATTTCTCTCTCTGCTATATATCCTTTGTTCTGTTGCTCTATTGATGTTTTCCCCTGTTTGATTATGTCGTTCCCTCTGTGACTGGATCATTGACATTGTCCTTCTCTACAGCTGTCGCGCTTTGTCTTGATTTTTCTGAGATGTGTTGTGTTGCTAGTTTTTTTTATCTTATATTACTCCATTTTTACTGATACAGCTTTAGCTCGGCCTTGAGTTTTTAAAGACCATTAAAAAAACTGTCACCAGTTATGTTTTTTCCCTCTCTCCTCATCCTGCCACATCTCTCTTTCCCCATTTACTTTTCCTCCTATCACTCCTCAGGTCAGCTTTAAAGAGCCTCTTAAAAATCTTCACCTCACTTCCAGGTACACTCTCCTCTCCATTTTTCTTGACTTCTCCCAGGGCAAATCAAGGAGCTGCAGAAGTGAGACTCAAGTCAATTTCACTCTTCTCCCATCCTCTGAACCTTCCCTTTCTCATCTGCAATCACTTCATCTTCCCTTACCTGCAGCCTCAATTTCTGTCCCGACTCCACCTCTTTGCCCTCCTCAAATCAAGATCCCATTCAGACTGTCCTCTCACAGAACCCTTTATCCCTCTTAACTTTTTTATGCTGCTCTACTACCCCTTACACAACACTTTCCTCCAGTTCTTCAGCGCTCCGCCCATCCTTTCCTTTTTCCCTTGCCTTGTCTTTTACACTGCTTGCTTTCCCAGTTGTGATCCCGGTGTTAGAGTTGGAGTTGGTGGTGTTATAAGCGTGGATATATCCTCGTTGGAACTCACAGCGCGCCCCGAAGCCTCCACCACTTTCAGCCTCGTCGCTGGTCGTTGAAGATGTTGTGCTTGTCGTTGAGGCGCACTGCACCAGCATACCATGAAGCGACTGGCTCCTCCTGGTCCAGATCACGCTCAGCCGCTTGGCGTAGCTGATAGCACCATAGCGCTTGGCAACTGTCGCCGCAGCATCAGTTGCTAGGGCGACAGAGGATCCCATGTCCAGCGAGTGCCGCCGTTTGCTAACGGTCCCACAAGCAGGGCTTAGAGGGGATACAGGGCTCTGATAAGCCTGTGAGGAGTTCCATTTGTCCCTGCCTCGGGGAGTGATTCTCCAGTCCAACAACTCTGAGTCCCTCAGGGGTGCAGCCAGAGAGAAACTGGCGCGATTGGTCAGTTCTCGCTCCAGATGAGGTTTTGGGCGGTCCCTGGAACGTGACTGACGGGGCAGGGTAGATGGAGGCGAGGGAGAGTAGTAGAGTGGAGTTCTGTCACTTTCAAGGGTGTATGGCGGAGCCTTCTCAAGCTTTCTTTGCCTCACCACCAATGCCATCTCACCTCCTGCCCCTGTTGTTGTGGAAACTACCCCTCCAGCTGAAAGGAACTGCTCCAGGTTGACTTTGGGCTTTGGCCTGGGCTTCGGAGGGAGTTTTGGAGGCAAAGAGGAAGCAGAGTCAGCTGCTTCCTTCTCTTTCTCCTTCTCCTTGTCTTTATCCTTGTCTTTGTCCTTCTCCCCCCCTCTCTTGGAAGGCATACCGTTAGGCAAGACCACCATCATCATGTCCCCAGAACCATTTGATTGATAGCACCCACTACTGTTCCCTCCTTTGTCCCCGCTGCCTACGCCTCCACCCTGACAGCAGGCCCCGCCTCCTGCCTCCGTGTTGCTGTTGTGACATATCATGTGGTCGCCATGATTGCAAACACGGTGGCGAACCATTAGAGCTACAGTGAACACGAGCAGGGTGACAACGACAACACCGCCAACCAATATGGTGAGTGTCCCGCCCAGGAAATGGGCTTGGAGAGAGCGGCATGCTGGGTAAACATCCTTGGTGGAGAAAGTTGCACATCCCAGAACTTTTGTTGCTGCCAACGATGTGATTGTGTCATCAAAAATGGCCAATACACACAGGTTATAGTCCACACCAGAAACCAGGTTCTTCAGCAGGAAACGGTCACTGGTCGATGGCAGAATCCTAAAGAAGGATTAAAGAAAAAAAAGTAGAGGTCAGTTAAATAAGCATGCTGTGCACATAATTTGTAGAGAAATGTAAAATATCTGCAGGAACTCTAAGCCTCGCCTGAATATTTAGACTATTGTAGAGCTAAGGAGAAAAGGTTGAATATTGGAAAAGAAGCAGTGGGGAAGACTGGGCGAAAGGATGGCTAGAAACAGCGCAGGAGTGGATACTGCAGTAAGGGGAGAGAGGGAAAATGAGGCTATTGATGGAGAGCGCGCCCAGGGAACATGAAAAGAGAACTCTGTCTGCTCATTTGGAGTGCAGGGGTGTGTGCTATGTGTGCGTGCTCGTACTTGAATCCCTGCGAGAAGCAAGCGTCAAGCCATTTTGTGGGACCCCGCATTTAAAAAAGAGGCCATTTTAGGTTTAACGGTCAGGGCTAGGATTACAGTAAAGCTGGGACATTTTGTGGTTGTGATTAGAGTTTATGGGAAATTAATATGTTGATGTGTTGTCATCACAAGGGAGGGTGTGTTTTGTTGTATTTTGACTGCAAATGTGTTCCTGCATGTGTCTGTAATGGGTGAGTGCTTGCGTGGGATAATAAAGAGAGAAGTGCTTAGAAATGTGTCCTCATTTTAAGTGTTCAAGCAGCCGTTAGTGCTAACAAACAGGGGAGAGGTGAACGACAGAGCGACGGAGAGAGGGGGGAAAAAACAATGAAGAGAGGTGGTGATAAGAACGGAGGGGCACAGGCTTTACATAATTTGTGTCAGTGCGTGCATGTTTTCCTTGTACATGTTTGTATTTATGACTAGAATAAAAATCTGTGTGTTTTTTTTATGTCAGTGGTTTTTGTGGATGTGACATGCTGGGGTAAAGTGTGTGTGGGAGACTGTAGCACAGCTCAAGTGTCTGTTGCTGATGTGGATGACTTTGCCCTCTGCTGTCCAACCTTGTTGTGTGGGCAAGTGTGTATTTGTGCATATTTGTGTTGCTGCCATGAATATTTTGTCAGTGGTTTCTTCTCTCCCTCTCTCTCTCTCTCCTCGCCGGCATTCTGTTTTGCTTGTTCCCTCTTTTTCTTTCCCTTTTCTCACTACATCAAAGGGCTTATTTGTATCGTCTGTTGCTAACCATTCCAGCTCCCTTCAGACTTGAGCTACATCCTAAAAATGCCATCTAGTGTGACTCAGACACCAGGGGAGCCACTGCAGAAGGCCCCTAACCTTAGTTTGTTTAAAATGCATTCAACATAAAGAGACCAAGGACAGCAACCCTACTTGTGTATTTATTTAGTTTAAAATTGCATGTGATTTAGCTGTTGTTACTTAAAGTTTTCCAAATGAAGTCCAGCTGATTGACAGTTATCATAAACTTGTATAACTGCGCTAAAGAAATAATGGGATCAGGTGTCTTGAATAATGTTAAAGTAGGTGGGGTACTCAAGGCAAGCCATGGGGCAGACCCTTCTCAAGGCTTACAAAGTGAACAAAATTAAACATGTTCTTTAAAAAAAAAAGCTACAAGGTATAATTTGGGATCAAAAGAGATTTCTTTTTTTGCTTTTTGTAAAGAACAGTGTGTTATAAATCTCCTGCAGTGATTTAAATAGCAAGCACTCACATAGAAAAATCTTCAAAATTTGTATAATTTCCAACAGAAGCTCTGTGATTTGATGATTTAGGAAATTACAGTGTTCTGTTAGACATTTTTAGTCCCAATAAATTGGAATGGACACATGTGGCTTTCTTGTCAAAATCTTGCTCATCCAAATGTCATTAGGTCGCTACACATTGGTCTCTAACACTTTTCCAGTTCACCCATGAACTCATTCTTTGTGCTGAAGCGACTTCAGGAACAGGTGCGCATTACCAGGCAGAGTCACACATTAAATGCTCCAGTCAACTCCCCCACATTTATTTCCAAGAGTATTAGTGCTTTTTCCCAAAAAGATCAAACACTGGCAAAGAAATCAGTTTGTTGGAGATCCATAGATTCCAAACCACAAAATGAAACAATAGAACAAACAGACCACAATGGTCAGATAGGAGGGGTTACTTCAGCCCATTCATCAGAATGTCTCAGCAAATGCTGGTTCATTTATAATACTGAAATACTGCACTAACTTTGAACATCTCCCTCAACTAATGTCTTCACTCGGAGAACTTTTACTCTTCAAGGTGTCAGACGAAATCATGGAAACTGACAGTATTGCCTAAAACTTTAAAGCAATAACTAAGACTGGAAAAGAAAGCAGCAAAGGAGAATGAGTACTTTTTTTCCTACAGCAAAGAGTAAAGCATCTTGAGAAACAAAATCAACATTATAACCAAATATATGAGGAATGAAAACCCAAAATGAATGTGAATTGCTCCTGCAAAGTCCACTAGTAAGGAAGGTGAGTGCTCAATCAGATTTCCCACATGAAATATGCAAGATGCAGCACTTATAACGCTGCTGCTGCCACGGTTTCTGAATAAAAAGCCTTGGTCATAATATAGGCTTATAAAAGGCCCTGAGAAATATTACAGCGGTGGCAGTTCATCCAGAGCCTGAATGCATCTGTGTATAATTGATAGAACCCATGAGACAGAGATTTGACCATCACTGGGGGGGTTGCGTACCCTGCTGAGGGGCTGGATCTCTGCAACAAAGTTTATATTTGAATAGGGTTTTCCCTTCCTTTGATTCACTGTCATATTAACACTTAACACGTTCCTCGTGTCCTATCATTTCCCCTTTTTTCCCATGTCGCTCAGTGTCTCCATTTGATTAATATTTCCAATATACTGCTGCGTTCTTTATTGGATTCAGTGCTGAATAAGAAACTGTATTGCCGAAGTCTTAAACTGGCAATATTGGTGCTGGTTGCCTTTCTACTTTCTCTTATATTATTCTGTTATGATTATCCTGCACTAAATGAATTTGTGTATATGTGTGGATTAACATAAACATATACTATGTTGGATAAACTGGGACACATCATCAAACTATTCACTCCTTCATTGTGTGACCGTGACTCTCGCATACGCACACACCTTTAGTGAATCCTTGAGTCATTTTTCTAATCCTGCCATTCAGTACCTCTTCCTTTTATTCACACTATCCACCATCCTTCCCTCGATCCTACCATTCAGCTCTTTTTCGATCCATCCTCCCTCGGTCTATCCTCCTTATTCTTTTTCCATCCATCTTTTATGAATAGATTTCTTTTCTTCTTTTGCTGATCAGTCCCTCACCCTTATCGCTCCACATCCTCTGCCCTTTTCATCGCTTTGTAATCACCCATCCTTTCTTTCCCTTTAGCAAAATCTGCGGCATTGCACAACTTATTTGCTCCATGTTCAACCTCTTTCTTGACACCTTTTTACCATTTGACTTACATTTTTAGTTGTGTTCATTGCTCCCTGCACATCATCTCTCCTTTGTTTCTCTCTAGTCTCTTTTACCTCCACAGTTTTTCTGCAGCCAATCAGCTCCTCTCGTCGCAAATCCTTCGGCAATTCTCACCGGGCACTGCCTGACCTCCTAGCCTTTCTCATTTTCGCAGTCACTGTACTATGTCTCTATTAGACACAGCTATAACTGTGTACCATTATTTAGGATTCAAGGTCACCTCTCGTCTCCTCTCCATCATTTCCTAGTTAGCTGCCTCTGCTCCTTCTCATCCTCCCCTGCTCTCTTCCTTCCCTCTGCCACCTCTCCATTTGCCCTCATCTTATATTTCTCGTCGTCCCTCTCTTCCTCTCCCCGTATCACATCTCTCCTCCTCCGTCCCACCAGCGCTCCCTCCCTTATGAGATCGTGAATCACCTCTCTAGTTGTTTTTGCCACGCTGGCAGCGAGAGAAATAGACTAGCAAATTCACTCAAATAATACATGGAGGACCCAGACACCTTCACAGACGCATGCATCTTTGATATGCTGATGCGCTACTACGCACTGCATTATGCATTTTTTAACTATATTTACATGCATAGTGTCACGTGTACATTCTAATGTGCGGCTGTGTGGCGTACACAGCTTTACGGACACAGGAAATGACATTCACCTAAATCCTGAGACAATGCACGTTCATGAATATAAAGTGCAGCGCATACAACTTGGACCGGCGGTCGGTGATAAAATGAAATGAGCGACTGAATTGGTTACGTCGCAGCGGCAGGGCGTGTTCTCATTAGTGTCTCTGTATATGCGGACACTGGCATTGTGCTGTGTCACCTAACATCCCAAATATCCGTGTGCATGTGTTCGTCTCTGTGGCTCTAATTACGGTTAAAACCCTGCAAAGGCACGCGCGCACACACAGATGCAGGGAGAAAGTGAAAGAGACAAGGGAGTGCTTTGTTCAAGCTGGTGACACAGAAATGAGTAATTATTAGTACCCGAGAGGAGAGGGAAAGAGGAAGAGAGTGATAGCAAACATAAAAAAGTGGTAGAATTTTCTCTCCCCCTCTCTCCCATTTCTTTTGTTGTTTCTCTCACTGCCTCATTTCTTCTTTTTTGTGCCTCTCTATCTACATTACCAAGACTGGTGGTCTGACACCAAGACAAGATTGGGCACAGAGAGCAAGAGAGACGGAGTCGAGAGAGCGGGAGAGCGAAAGACATGGAGGAACAACAAAGCAATTATCTCTTCTTCTGCCTGACATCTATACTGCCCTCGTTTCCATTTTTTTCCCCCCCATGTCATGTCTTTTGTTCGTTTACCCTTTCCTCCATTTTTGGTCTCGATTTGTTGGACTGTTTACTCTCTCGTTGGCTGTCTCCCTCAATTTTGTCTGATCTCTTCTTCTGTTTTCCTTGATCTGTCTTTCTGTCAATCTCTTTTCGCCCCACCCTCCCTGCTGGATTTCGTTTCATCCCTCCTTCTGTCTTTTCGCTTTCCTTAATCTATCCTTCTCCCTCATTTGGCCTGATTTTCCCGCGCCGCCTGATTCACTTGTTTTCTCTCTCATTCCCACTCCTTTTTTTTTTATGACCTCCTTCTTCTCCCCAATCCCCCAGTATTTGTCTTTCTCCATTTTATGTTAGCCGTATAATAAAAGATAGCATGAATCTCACTCGCCTCCCTTGCTCTCGCTCCTCCTTCCTCTCACTCTACAGTATAATACACGTTGACAAATGTACCGAGTGCTGACCCTCTCTCTTTCCCTTCCTTCCTCTGCCTCTGATGTGAGTTGACACGTATATTGACACAGTAGTTTAACACTTAATTACATCTTCCCCTGGGGTACAACTCTCAACCCCATTTTGTCCCTCCCCTGTCCTTCCTTCCCTCCTCCTCTCTGTCTCCAGCTTTCTCCTCATGCATCCGCCCTGCCCCACTGTTGTATCTCCCTTTACATCCTTATCTCTCCCTGTCTCAGCATGTTGTACTTATCTTGTTTCTTGTATGATTTCTTGTATTTCTCATACCGGGCTAAAATAGGATGCTGATATTAGTTTCCACAGCAGTATCATATTGTATAATACAAAGAGCCACATGTACTGTGACAGAATCTGAAAGCATGTTTGGATGCTTGAAAATAGTTTATATAGTGTACCACATAGTTCGGTGAGGCTGAGTACTTCTCCTCTTGGTATAGTTTTAAATTTGTACTTCCAATACACCTAATTTCTTGGTTCTATTTCTTTAATCCTTCCCTCTCCTGCCATGAGTCATGCCCCCATCTGTCTGTCTCTCAGCGTGTTCCTTTCCTATGGCTGTCAAACTCTCACCCTGTCCTTTTCTTTTCTTTTTCTTCAAACCCTGTGTCCCTTTTCTAAGCCTCCACTTTCATTATTCTCATTATTTTTTAAACTCTGCGTGATTTTCTCTCCAACCTTCTCTCCTTTCTGTCCCTGTGATCATTTCTGTTCCCATTAAATTCTTTGTCAAATGTGGCACTTTGAGTGCCCAGCAGGAAGGTTGGTCCTGTTGTGACTAGGGCCAAATTGTGAAAATTGTCAAAAGTCCTTACACTCCTGCCTGCACACTCAGAAGTCTTCTGAATCTAATCTAATCTAAGAAACTTTTGGCCCTGACATGTACAAGTGTCATACAAATGGCCCCACTGACACCTCATGTACCAGTAATTCATCATTGACCAGGATTGAGTCCATCTATCCCAGCAATTGCTCATTTGGAAAAAAAGCTACACTGGTAGCACACCAGACTGTATCGTCTATAATTCAAAGGTATTGAATAATGTATTTCAGTTTCAGTATGCACACAGATGTTGAATTCAATGACACCTATATATACGTTACAATGTATAACAATCCTATGAAGTAGTCCTGTAAACAGATAATACTGGTGCAAATCTTTGAGTGGTGTTATGAGTTGTTTCCTTCAATGTCAGATGGTTTCTGAGACAGGCAGAGAGGTGATAATATAACTCTGGCAATTTCAGTCTAACCTCTCGATATACACGGGAGAACAAAACGTCAAGAACACCTCACAATACCTCAGACTCGGACATTTTTCTGACAAAAGACAAAAATCTAAGGCGATGCATGCTTTATAAGGCTAATTGGCTTTTGTGTCAGCCACTATATGTTCTGTGGTGGTTTCCTTAAGCTCATGGCTACATGCATGGCACTGGTTGCTGAAAAGACACAGAATGTTTTAGCAGATGGCACAACCGAGGTTGCTTTAAAAATGCTGCCTCATTAATATGGAGGGACATTCTTTCTCCTGTTCTTTGTCCTTCAGATAGGCTGTACCCATGTGTGGGCAAGAACGACATGCCAATTTGGTAATTGCTGACATTCAACTGGCAACCTTCGGAAATCCTTGGTTATTCTGTTGCTTGACTTTTTTTTTCTCAATGTCGGAACGCCATCCCGCATTAGAAGATCAGAGACATTTTCTCGCGATCAAATCAAAGTGTGACACTGTAATACTGTGGCAGAGCTCCAGGAAGAAGGATCAGTTGAGGGTGTCGGGGGAGCTGAAGGTGACAGGGTGAGCGGTGCCCAGCGGATGCCGCATGGATGACCTCCCACCTGGCACTGTCACACACGCCATCAGAATTAGACAAGCCACGCTAAAATGAAGGCTGGTGTTGTCTAGCATGCAACTGACCTTTAAAGATAATTAAATCTGGCAGCCACGCAATGTGCTCCGCTGTTCTGTTATCTACATATACGGTATATACCTCTGTCTGACTGTGGTGCTTACTTTTTGTCATTTATAGGAGAATGGATACTTGTTTTTCTACTCTCTTTATATCTGTCCCTGCCTTACATTTTTAAATCCTTTCTTTCAGTCTCTTTCCCTCAACTCAGTTCAGCTGGACTGGAGCGTCTCTTCCACCTGCCAAAGCACACATACAACAACAGCAGCAGCAGTAACAACAACAACAGCAACAAAATATGAACACCAATCCCTGATAGAGAGCATGAAATCTCACTCGTCCATTCTCTCCTTTTGAATTCATAAGCCAGACTCCCTTTGGCTGACTCCTCTCTTCGCAGTCTTGGAAGCTGGTGTGATATTGCGGTTGGTACTGGCGCATTGATGGCATGATAGAAATCTATACTGGCAGACCCTGCTGCATTGTGGTATGCCTCCTTTCAAACGCTGCCCCCCCCCCCATCCATTTCCTTTTTATCTGTCCTTTGAGACCGATTTCCCTGCATCCTCCATGAAAGCCCTTAGACCTCTTGTCTGCTCTTTTAGCCTTCTTCTTCTCTCTTCAGTTCGGAGTTTATATCTCAGTTTCACCTTTTACGATAGCCCCTACATCTCTATCTCTCCTTCGAGACAGTTATCCCCTTACTATGTTTTGTTGGCAGTGTGATTTGTCAAGAGTTTAGTCAAACTTCAGATTGCTTTCCCCCTCCCTGCTGAATTTCAGCATCTCTCCTGTGATGCGAGTTGCTTTGGCTCGGCCGCTCTCGCTTATCTCTTCTCTATTTCGCTTCTGTGCGAGCCTCTTTGTGTCTATCAGCATTTTCCATGTTTCAAGCTGCACAGTCGAGCCTTCACCTCTACCGATGCTGCTGTTGCGTTATTTCTTTAAAGTTTGTTCCCTCAGAAAAGGCCATTTTTCCATGTCGCCCTTTTGTTAACAAGTGCTAAATTCATCCAGGGGCAATTGGGATTTGAAATAACACTGTAAAGAGCTGTAAACAGAATTCAATGTAATCTATTACAACAAATACAACCGTTATCAAGCTCAATGTTCAGTTTTTATAGCAAATTTGTCAGAGGTATTGTTCCAACTCTTCTGGTGCTGTAGGTGTGGCAACTCTAGTTTGTCTCTGAACTTGTATGCTTTGGTTTGGAAAATACACCTTGACTTGATAAAATTAAGTAGCAAGCCATTTCCCCTATTATTAGTATTTTCCATAGAGGAGTTAACACGCTGATCAGCGAGGGAGCTAAGATCTCATTCAGTTCATTCAATTCAATCATGTAATTAGTTCTCCATGTGTAATTGCCACAAACGTGTCATGGGACTGTGCAGAAGCTGCACTCCTCTGTTTTTATGTGGCTTTTCAGTGGGGCATGTCTTTGCCTCTTTTGTCTACCCAGCCCTCTCCCCAGCAGCCTCAGCAGGTCTTTCACCACATTGCCTCATCTCCATTTCTTTTTCTGCCTACTCCCTTGTAACATTATTCCTTTTTGTTTGTTGGTTTATTTGAACGAGCCTCTCCCATATCTTTCTGTATTATCCCAAATTTCTGAGGGTCCCTTTCACTTCTTCCTCTCTCTTTCATGACAACTTCCACTCTTCTGCTCTTCGGCCTTTGTTCTTGGTTTCCATACCAGTGTGTCTGTTGTGTACACACACTTTCTTTCTTACAATCCCCGTTTCAGTGATCAGATTTAAATACCTGCCCTCCCTCTAGCCACCCTCGTTTCCCTGCTTTTTCCTTGAGGACCATTTGGACCCACCCCTTTCTCTTCTCCCCTTTATTGTCTGTCATTCTCTTTCCTGCCCCCCCTTCTTCTTTCATCTCAATCTCTCCCAAGGTGATTTGGATAGCGTACATCTCCTATCTACCCCTTCTCCCTCAATACCTTAACTCCTCCTTCTGAAATCTCCAAGGCCTCATTCCTATCTTAAAATTCCCCTGTTCTTCCCTTCTGGCTCTATCCATCACTCAAACTATTAGTTCTTTCTCCCCATCCATCTTTTTTCCATTCACCCTTGGCTGCCATCTTCCATACTTTTCCTTAATCCCTCTGATTATACCTGCACACAGTTTTTCATGTTTCCAGTCATCTCTCCATCTGTCTGTCTTCCCTGTCCTCTTCCAGTCACTGTAAGCTCGCCTCACCCGATCTCAGTACCAGCTACAGATTAATATTATCATATCTGTGAGAAACTCATTCAGTCTCTGCATTAGAGTGAAATAAAAAACAAAGAATACCATAATGGCAGTCCTACCCCAGCCTTCCCTCTCCTTCTCTTATTCCATCTTGCTGTCACTGTTTCAGCCACTGTTTTGCTACAGCAACAACCACACTCATAAAAGTTTCATCAGTGCCTGGTTGTAAATACAGAGGCAATACACTTTGACTTTGCATTCAAGCATAAGTCATGTACAGAGTGATGTATTGTACATGTAAATACACCAAGTAGCTGCCACCTAAGCCACACTGTCATATTTGAAAAACAAACCACCTATCATACATTCATCAATCTCAGACTTCTTCCTTCATCTTCATGTGAACTTCCATTATTTAAGATAGTGCTGGCAAAAAAAAGAAGTGTAAAACTTGTGATCCATCATTTTTCATGTTAAAGGAAAAGGTTTGTTTTACAGAGCCTGTTTGCTTTGATTTGTTCCTCCTAATCTTTTTGGCTCTCTTTGGCTATTATGAGTGTAACAGTAGTCCTCCTCCTTTCTTTCGTCTTGGTAACCCCACAGGTACAGTATACAAATTGGCTCACAGAAACCCATAGAAACAAGTGAGCAAAGATTGGCAGCTTTGCTAAGACTTTCTCGGGCACACACAGTCGATTTTGTCCAAAAATGTTGCACATACTTAAGGTTTGGAAGGGTGTGTCAGAGTTCTACTAAATAATTTGTGATAACAATGAACAACATTGGGCCCCTTAACCTCAAATCTGGTCTTTATAAATGTTTGATTGTTCTTTCCTTTGAGAACAGCGCGAGTAAACATCGATGGTGGAGTGTGAGAGAACTAAAGCTAACCTGTTTTAAATGGGAAGTGACATGGCTAACTGCACATTTAAATGTTACTTCAAATTACAAATGACACGCTTCATCAACATCCTGTGTTACTTGATCAGACGTGTTTATACTGGCACATGCTACCAAATATCACTAAGTGTTGCTGTCTTGTGTTCAGTCTGACACTATTTACTTGCCTCTAGGTTTTTTTTCCCCAAGAGACATCTATCTCACCATATCTCAAATTCCTTTTTATTTCCACATTGTTCCTCATGTTCATCCATTTCGTCCTCCCATTTTACTCTCATTCATATTCACTGGCTATCCACCTGTTGGGTTTTAGTGTCATACACTGATGGAGATTAATTATTAACTCCCTTCGCCCCCTACCCCTTCATCCGTCTCCCTATTCATCCTTCCCTTGAGCTATCCACCTGTCTATGTACAAGGTGAACTGTTGCTATACTGAAATGTCATGCTGTAATGGATAAATATTTAAGAAGTTTTTTTATGAAAACAGGATATTTTTAGGGTGGCAAACAGTCAAAAATTATTTCTGGTTGCATACAGAGGAATAGCGGATCCTGCAGTGCAACACCAATGGCAAGTATCTACAGTAGCTATTGTGAAAGTAGAGTTCAAAGTGTGAGTAATGTGTCACATTGCAAAACTTGATCTGACCTGTAGATGAGGGTCTCATCGGCGGTGCAGTTGTACTGTATCTGATACATCCAGACAACGTAAGCTCCAGACAAACGGCCCAAATCCCATCGGACCTGAGCTGACGTTGACGTAACCCCTTGTACTCCAACCATCCTTCCTTCCTCCTCGTCCCCTTCATCGTCCTCCATGCTCCCTCCATCGGCCCTCTCCCCTTCGGAAGTCCCGTTGTTCTCATCCTCAACGTCCTCGCCTCCACCTTTTCTCCCATCCTCTACCTCTCCTCCACGTCCTGCGCTATTGTTAATTCCTCCGTTTTTCCCCGTGCTGATATCCGAGGAGCCCGGATCGGTCCGTAAAATCCCATTGGTCACGTTCCTGTTGTTTTTGGTGTTCACGTTGTTATTCCCTGTGTTTCCACCTGCTCCGCCCCGGTGAGGCAGGGGGATTATTTTCAGGTCCACAGTGGCAGTCGCTTCACCAGCTGCATTTATTGCGATACACGTATATGCCCCATCATCCCGGGCAACTGTCACTAAGATATCCAAGGTCCCATTGCTGAAGGAGCTGGTCCGGGATGAATTCGCAATGATGCGGTCATCTGGTGAAACCCAGTGGACTACTGGCTCAGGGTCGCCAATGGCACGGCATTTTAGGGTGGCTCGCTGGCCCTCCAGCACCCACAGCTTGTGAGTATGACGGGTGATGAGGGGTGGTTCACAAGTAAACTCCTCCTCAGGAATCGACCAGAAATATCTGAGACAAAGGGAGGGAAGAGGGATGAAGCCAATAAGAGAGAGAGAGAGAGAACACAGAGAGGCAGAGGGAGAGCAGAATCACCTTTTGGGCTAAGTACAGGAATTTGTCTTGTTTTATCCCTCCGGTGGGTTTGGCAGATTAATGTAGTACATTAACCTAAAGATCTATGTGCTCTTGTCTATCAATTTAAGGGGTAAAGTTCAGTAGCGCACACCAGTCTGAACAATTTCTTATTCTACTCTGCAACGACAACAGGACTAAGCAAAGAGTAATTAATAGTGACAGCAATGACAGATGACAACAACAGATGCTCATTTTGCTCTCCAGTTCTTTGTTTTCACTCCATACTGATTGCAGGGTTAGACTGGGAAATTCAAGCAGAGAGATGGATGTGGGGAGAAAGTGTAAGGTTTTAGAATAATAACCACAATGGTGTCACATCATTGTTTCAAAGCTCAGTTCTTAAAGCCAACCTATCCTGTGAGTTTTTGCTCCAGTTCTATTCTTGTACACATGATGATCCAATTAAGGTGTCATACAAATGCAAGGCCAGTAATTGGATGTGTGCTAAAACAGGGCCAGAGTAATAACTTATAGGACAGATTGGCCTTCAGAAACAATTAACTCAACCTGTAACTGTGGTTTTGCTTCACCTGACAGTGAAGATGGCATCACTGAAGAAGAATAAGAATAAAGAGCTAGTTCTAAAAATGTCTGGGTTACACAAGTGATCCATTAATCAGGTGATGATGTTTACCTTCCAGCCAGGTGAGTTGGTGTGGCACATGTCTCCATATCATCTCCACGGATAAGACGCCGTAACCATAGCAGTTCGCAGTTGCAGTGCAGGGGGTTTCCACCAAAATTTAAACTTATGACAGCGTTGTAGGGAGTGGGACTTATTGCACCTGTCTGTGACCTGCACATGAGACATGAAAAGGCCATTAGTTCACTTGCACAAACTTGGAAGCCTCAGTAGTTTGTAAGTTTACTACAGTAGTAAATTCTTGATTTATTTGAATTATAGATCATTGGTAGTTCATCTGAACTAATTCCATAATTGTATCTCACCTGGATGTTTAAACACATAAGCATATTAAGCAATTTAAAAAAAAGCTATTTAAAGGAACAAAAAATGGCTATAAAGCAAAGTCATGGTATCAGCAAAAGAGAAACAATTAATCTTGAAAATGGTCCACAGCAGACAACAGGTTACAAACCTACCCAGAAGCAATACTTAACAGCAGTACTGTTATAAGCATCTTGCAGCTGGCTACTGCAAATTAAAATTGGAATAAATTGCAAAAATCAAGGAAAAGAACAGGACTCTGTTAAGCTTACTTCCTAAACACATTTCTGGAAGATTATCCTAAAGACTGAGGCGGTAATACCACATATATGAAATTTCCTTTTCTTTGTATTCTTCATTACTTGCCATCACCATTTCCAAAGCTGAAAATCTATGATTTACCAGTAAGTGGACAGTAGACAACTATAATTTCATTTATTCAAACCCTATTTATTTATGGTTGTATTTATGTATTTAATTAGATAGCAAGATAAATAGAGTGGATTGACTAAAGATTTTACAGACTGTCTGTACACCAACATTGTTTCCCTGTGTTTTAGTGCCACAAGGCTCCTGTTAAAAACTACTTTGGTGGCTCCTTGGTAGTGTCATCTGCCACAGAATATTACGACTAAGCCACTTCTTAAAGAAACATAAAAGACGAGCTTAAGAGCTACCTTGCAAAGAGGGGATCAGGAGGCAGGGTTCGGAGCCTGTTGGAGGTCATATCCAGTCTTGCAAGCTTATACAGCTCTCCAAAGACTCCTTCTGCAATGTGGTCTATCAGGTTGTGGTCCAGGTTCAGGGTGTGCAAGCTGGCCATGTTCTGAATGGACTCCCATGGTACCCTGCAGCAATGACATCAATGAACATTTTGTGATTGATGTAAGATTCAGTGAATTCATAGATTTTGTGCCAAGATTGGTATTTTATTCGTATGTCTGAGTGGAGAACTTCGAATTTCTTAAATGATGGCAACTGTGGGGATCGATTTAGCGCTATGATGGTTAACGTCCCTGGTTGGTATGTTGAGACTGTAAGAAATTAACCCGATTTAAAGGATGAGTGTCTTCTGCTAGACCAGTCACAGTTTACTGTCTATGTTCTGAACACTCTCCTATCTTCCTCTGTGGAAAATGGAAATAAACAAAGACTAATTAATGGTGACAGCGATGACAGACAACAGATGCTCATTTTCCTTCTCAATCTTTCTCTTTTTCTGTGTTTCATCAGTCCCATCTGTGATCCATTGCTTTTTCCATTTATTTCTTTGGTGCAAGCATTCACTTAAGAACTGTTTTGATCAAATTAGTGAGTCAAAATTGATGACTAAAAACACAGCAAAGTAGAGTCAATGTGAAGTAATGGACTGTATCTTTGGTATGGAGGATCATTTCATTGATTGTTTTCTGCTGCCACTCAACATGACTTTAAATTCATTTCAAAGCTCTTTTGTTGGAGACAATATATTGCTCTGTGTAATGACATGAATGGAATTAGTTATCTTAATCACTTCTAAGAGAATATGGGAAGTTACTGAGTTGAAGGGTTCAACAAACAGCAGATGGTCACTATCTTTTTTATGTACTGTGGAATATTCAGACAATAGGCATGTGAAGGGAAATAGGCACTAAGCTGAATGATTAATTAAATTATGTTTGTGGTGTAGATTAGAGACAAACAAATGAGGCAGGATATTGTAGCACAAGGTAGCCTCTTTGATATGGTCTAACTTATCATCCACAATCATTTTCATTTTGTTCATTCTTCTTCCAAACACACCTTGATATGTAGCAGGGATGAGATATTGGTAGTGCAGCAGCCAACCAATAATAAGGTCCATAATTTATTTTTCAATGAATAAAGACAGTAGTTGCATCCTTACTGCATTGCTCAACACTAATGTCCCAGAAAGTTACCCACGTGAGCTCAGGTCAGGTTCCAGAGCTGCTCTGTAAAACTCTGCTAAAAAGTTTTTTGAACGAACCTAAGCTGGGAAACCAGGTGTTTTCCTTCACAAATAAATTATACAGGTGGGCCTCCCCATATCGGTACTATCATCCCCTGCCTTAAAGGAGTTTTTTTTATGGCAGGATCTGTTTCTAATTCTGAGCATTTTAAACATAGATTTCAAAGAATCAGTAATGCCTCTCAGTAACCTGCTACAAAGGACAAACAGCAGATGTATGCATCATTAAAACTCTTAACACCTTTCTTATGGCTTGGTGGAGGTTGGAGAGAGGCCAGATAGCTCCTGTAGAGGAGACAAATGAAACATCTTAATCAGAACTGACAGCCAAAAGCTGCTGAATTCATCAACGCAGTGGGACTCTATGAAGAGCAGAATAGTGGTTTGATAGAGGATATCGTCATTGTTCTGACTTATTATTTAGTTCAGAGCCATAGATAGTAATGCTGTAAGAGTCTCCATTGTCCTAGATAGAGTGTAACATTATACACTGCGCTAAAGGACGAACCACATGGAATAGCTATAGCAATGCACACTTACACACAATGGAGTGAGCTTATTCATGTGCTCATCAAATCTTAACCAAATCGAAGTAAAAGAAAATTAGGACCCCATCAAAATTGATTCACTTTCTATTTCCTGAGCTTTTTGTCCTCTTCTCTCAGCCTCAGCAGATTGAGCTGGTTTCTCTTCATTGTTTTTGCTGACTCTTGCTTGCATGCTCATACAAGGCGTCACCACGGTGCCTGAAATTTTGGTGGCTGAGCTGTGTGTTGGTAGCATTCACTTGAGACCGAGGCCTGAGCACATGAAACCCTGGAGTATTACAGTGTGGTTCTACTTAACAAAGCAGAACAGAGTAGTTTGTGTAAATGCAAAATGTGTGTAGTTGATCACAGAGGAAAAAGTTTACCTCCTGAGGTTATTGTAGGACAGGTCGAGGTCTTCTAGGGTTAGCAAGAAATCATCAAAGGCCTGGGCGGAGACTTTAATTAGCTGGTTGTTGTTTATGATCAGGTGTTGCAGATTGACCAAACCTGAGAGGTCCCTGGGGCCAAGTGTTGTCAAACGATTACCTAGACACACAAATATAGTATCACTTACAGTTTTTTTTTATCTCAATCTTTTACCAAATTGTCATATTCAGATATTTCAAATAAGCAATGGTTCTCTTAGATTATGATTAATGGCTCACCATCCAGATGAAGCGAGCGGAGACTCTCCAGGTCAGCAAAGGCCATTGGACGGATGAGGTGGATGGTGTTTCTTGACAGAGTCAAATCAACTAATCCGGTCATGTTGACAAAATCTGCCCCGCCTACTTCCGTGATGAAGTTGTCAGCCAGCCGCAGCTCGACGGTGCGCCGGTCAACGTGCGGGGGGACAAACAGGAGGCCCTTGTCGGCGCAGAGCGTGCTGAGCGACTCCGACAGGTTTCGACACACGCAGTGGAAGGGACAGGCTGAGACCACGCCCCACGTTTCCCCTGCTCCAATCAGAGACGGCAGCAGGCAGCATGTGACCAGAGTCAGCCAGTGAAATGCCGGGAAAGGGACAGATTCGGGAAGGGTTCTTTTTGTGGTCTTAGGGCAGGCACAGTGGACGAGGTGCGATGATGAGGGCACCAGGAGAGGTGGAAGAAGAGAGAGAGAGAGGATGGATGAAGGGACGAGGGACGGGGAGGTGGAACGTTCTGCCCTTTGTTCAGGATGGAGGTGTGTGTGGGGCAGGTGTTTTTGTCTGCAGGGATTGAGGGGTGGGGGGACAGGCATGGTAGAACGCCTGGCAATCCACAGACCTGGAGGGAGAAAAAAGAGCAAAATGGGTTTTAGACCCTGTCCAGACGTTGCTTTATAAGAGATAGCTAAAGTATGTCTGTGTCTGGTTTCCTGCCTTCCACCTACTCTGACTAGACAGAGCTGGAACAAGAGCCTGTCACACACACATACTTGTGTGGGCCAAGGCCTCCTCTTAAATGAGTACCACTCTGCATTAATGCCCACTTGGTACTTCATAGCATAAAAAATCCATATTGAGAAATGGTTGACGCCCCTGCAACAAATACTTTCTTGCTGTACCTCTTAAATTTACACATGCAAGCATACACTCAGTCCCATGCACCTCTTCACCGTTACAGCTTATTGCCTAGCAACAACATCCCGAAAGACTGAACACAGCCAGTCCCCATAGTAACAGTTACCTAGAAACCTGTAAGAGCGGATTAGACAAGTGTTATATCATCAGATCCTTTCTTAAGACTGTGGGTCAGGGAATCAAACTGGGTCACCAGCCTTTATTCCACAGCAAGACTCAAGTCAAGCACATTGTAGATTTGAGTCGGCTCAGTGAGGTACAACACAAACATAGGTCCCACTGTAATTTCAGATACGCAGAAAATGCCCCAGCAAACCTACGCTGTGTGCGCAGACATACCTAAATACAACCATGTGATGATAAGGTATGAAGATGAGTCACTGCCACTGATTGGCATACATAATAGTTGTCATAGCAACTGTAACCTAGATACAAGGAGAGTGACAGGGAGTGTTGGTAACAGTCACAGTGACTAGGGAGAGGAGACAGAGGATGAGACGGTGAGTCAGAGACAGACAGACACAGAAACTAACATCGGGGGAAAGACGGGTGTGTCTTTACATGGAGCAATCTGGAAACACTGGAGTAGAGCCTTGAGCTTGGTGATTATATAGTGATATACAGTGTAATGCAACCTAATACTTTGAGTAACGACCAGACATAACCGTATATCATGCTGACTTTACAGGTTGACGCAAATTGCTGGCTCAATATTTTCCATTAGATGCTAGCTTTGCTCTTTCTGCATAAAACTAGGAGAGGGTTTACCATTTAGCTCAGATGTTGTAGCACTGGGGTTTCTAGCAGCATTTTGCATTCTCCTCCTCACTACATGGTTCTTTTTAGTTGACTTTGAAAATGTGAGCTCTATTAGCAATATTCAACAGGCTAGAGTGGCCCATTTTTTATAAACCTTCAGTCTTCATTGAAAAGATAAAGAAAACTGGCGCTTAAATGATGATAAACGTTATCTCAGTCTCCAAAATGCTGTCACTGTTAGAGGAGAGAAGGATGGAAATAAGCAGTATCACTCCTGGATGATGGGAATAGATTTCTTATGGATTACTTTAAGCTCCATTGAATGGTATCATTACATCCTTAATGTCATGCATTTCCTTCTGAAATAGTATATTTGGGAGAAGCTCTAAACCAATGGGCTATTGGTTAAAGAAGACTTTTAATAGGCTACAATGAATGAAGTGTTAGAATACACAGCTTTTGTTGTGGCTTGTTTTTTGGACTAACTACCATGGGACCTTTTTCAAACCTAAAAATATACCACACTCCAGCTTAGCAGTGGTACTACTGATACTTATTTCCTCATGTCTGGTGTCATCGGTTAAAAAAAAAAAAAAAAAAAAAAAGCAGCAGGAGAGGTTTGGGTGGGGGTGGGGGGAGACAAAGTCACGAATGCCTGCAGTGACAGCGAGTCCCCAGGGCAGTCGAGGTTGGAAGTCGACTGCTCCTGATCTCCTGTGGAGGCATGCATACTAAAATGTGAAAACCCGGGCGAAAGTGAAATGCAGCTTTAAAAACGTGTCTACTCTGCTGCAGCCCCTGAAAAGCCCTAATGTCAGGTGGTGTTGTGCAGCGAGCGGGGCACTCCCGTCCCGGCTCGACCAGCTTAACACCTTGTGCTTTGCTAATGCTTGCTCCTCAGACAGCTTACTTTACCCGCGGTTTGCTGAATGTCAACGAACTCGCCTGTTGTGCGGTCTGTGTCCCTCCACTCCTTCATTTGACCTTTATCTTTTCCTTAACCTCATCTTTTTTTCCCCTTCGTTCCTCCGTCTCTGCTGTGCACTCTGTCGCATGCACTTTCTAACTCTCGTAATAACTTGCTCTCCTGTTCTCATTTTTTTGTCACTCTTTAGTTTTCACCTTCTCTCCTCTTTCCCCTTGTGAAAGCCTTCACTTCCTCCTTGCCAGGCTTTCCCACACCTTCATCCTCCCTCCGTCGCTCCCTTACCTACCTCTCCCCTTCTTCCTCTGACTCTATTATTAGGGATTGTTCTTTGTTTTCTTGCCATCCATCCTCTACCATTTATCTCCTACTGCAGTGCTCCTCCTTGTGTTTTCTATCTTTCTCTATCTTGTGTCTCCATTCTTGCTCACCTTCCATCTTATAACCCTTTCTGCCTCTGGCTGCTCTGTAAATTTCCGCATTTTCTTTCTTTATGTCTCATTCCCCCTCTTTCTTTCTCTTCGTCTTGTCTGCCCTTGAGGCAACCTGAGTACGACAATGTTATCAGTCACAGCTCTACCTCACCACCTTCTCCCCTCTTTTTTCCCCCCTCCCCCGCCCCTGTCTTTTTGTCTTGTCTCTCTATCGCTTGCTGACTCTGCTGCCCTCCACGTCTCCTTGCCTCTGCTGCTCCCACTTTCAGTTGCAAACTACGCACGCATATGCACACGCACACCCTTAGATCCCACACCCAGTTTTGCTCTGTCCTCTGCCGTCCGCTGCCTCTCTCAGAGACACGATCCTTCCTTGCTATTCCTTACCTCCCTCACGTCCCTAATTTATCTAACTTTCTCACCCACCCTTCCTTCCCATCTGCTTTATCTCTTGATTTTCACATGCCTGCATTTTTCTCCCTTACCGCTCCCTCACCACTCCTGCTGCCACCTTCCAGCTCCCTGAAATCTTTGCTCCACAGATTCTGCGTCTCCCTCTCCCCCTCATCTCTTGCTCTTCCTCTATTAGGGACCAGATCTCATTTGCAACTAGAGCAGTGCAGTATTGAAGCTTTCTGACACACACACGCAAGTTGGGTGTAACCGATCCGTCCGCTCGGTGATCGATTTGACCCAGAGAGATGGATAGCACCCTGTCCCATCCGTTTACACTCCTCCTCCCTGCTCTTTCTATTTCTCTCAACCTCTTCCACAATGCTCTTTTTCTGTGTTGTTCCTTGTCTTTCCCGTTTAGATGTGGTAATCATACGAGTAATTGATTTTTACAGGTGTATAGAGTATTTATGAAAGAGGTCACTTTGTATAAGCTTCTATAAGGAATCTGTAAAAACACTTCTTTAGACATAGTGTACTTGCTTATCGCTCAGCAATTCGAGTAATTTCCAAAGAAATATAGAGGAAATGTCTAATAAAGTATCACAGCATCGGATATTAAAAATATCTTTCCATCAGCCTGTATCAGTCTTATCCATTTATAAGTCTCTTTGACAACTTTTCTCTCTCAGCCAAACTTTATCAGATTTTTTTTTTTTACGTCTCTCAAAAGTAGGACATATAAATGTGCCTAGTGTTTCTGCATTGTAAAGATGAACTTTTCCTTTCATAGGAAATTAAACACAATGTAATTATGTAATTACTGCATTATAAATATATCCTTTTAACTTAATATTGCCCATCACAAGTTACCAGACTCAGTAATACACAGCCCAAGATGTTCAATTTACTATTATTTAACACTGATTAAGTTTATAAATCCTTAGATAAGGATAGTCAGGTAATCAGTTAACTAATAAACTAACTTAGTAAGTTTCTAGTTTCTGTACTATATATTGAATATTGAATATAATATTCAATACTGCATATCATATTACTATTTAAAATTTCAGGCATTTATGGTGCTGCTCTTCTATTCAACTTTTTATTCACCTAATAATGATCATATACCCTGGTGTAGGATATTGTGTATAGCTTTTTATCTCTGATTTTATCTTACATAGTTTTTTCCCCTTATCTTTACCTGCCTCTTTGGTCTGTTTCTTCTGCTGCTGCAGCACTTCAATTTCCCCTCTAGGGATCAATAAAGTCTTATCTTACACATTGCAGTGATGCAGCATACAGGTGTAGTACAGTATGTGTCAGTTTTTGCATGTGTCTGTGTGGCAGTACCATCAGCTAGTATCCCTTAATATATATGGTTGTACATGTTAGCAGCACCATGCTTGTCCTGTGTGTGTGTTCCTCTTTGAATTAATGTGACATTTCTCTGCACTTAGCAAGCCCTCACTTGCTCTTACGAGTTTGCTGCTGAATTTGCAATAAGGAGGGAACACACAGATGTGAGCTTGCACACAGTAAATATATCTCTCCTGTTCAACCTCACACAAAGCTGCAGTAGCAACAAGGCGAAAAGGCCTTCTGTGTCGAGTCTGTTTGATATGTTTTGGGGGAGGCAAGAATAAAGGGATGTCAGTCAGTGAAAGATAGATGATAGAGCGACAAATCATCGAGGAGGAGAGGACAGAAAGACAACGAGAAAAGAGTCAAAGAGCAGGTGAAAAACTGTGTATGAGAAACACATCACATGAAAGTCCAAGTGCACTTAGCTTGGTGTTTGTTTTGAGAATGTGTGTGCTCCTGGGCATGTGTACCGTATGAGCGTCCACTGCCGCTTAGGTTGGGGGTTTTTTTTCTGCTTTCGCTCACTCTATTTTGGGAAACCTCTCGCTACGGTACCCTGCATGAACCCTCAGCCCCCCAGAGACCAAGAAACAGGCGGGTGGAGAGAGCAGAAAGGCTGCATGAAGTGAGCGAGAACATGAGCTAAAAGTGTCTGTGGAAGGAACTACTCAGTACCCCCAGTGTTGGAGCACGACTCAGAGCTGCGAAGCCGAACCTAACCTCACCCTAACTTTCAAAAGCTTCTGTTTAAACACCCACCACAGCCCCAGGAGGGGTGCTACTTCTTTTTGTGAGGCCCGACCCAGCTAAATATGACGCTGCTAATAGCTCCATTACGATGAACTGCCATTAACAGTGTTTTTCGATGATACATCTGAACCCGAATCAAACCCCGTGCAATTAGGAGAAGCTTCAGGCATGACTTAAAAGCCCTAATGTGTCTGCTTGGACTTATCTTCGTAATTTCACATGGAAGACCTATTGCACTTAAAGACTTAATTCCCTATTTGGTTTCAGTCTTTAATTCTCTGTGGGCTATTATAAATGTCAAGCCCTCTTACATGGCAACCACGGTTAATGCTAATAAACAGTGTGTGTGTATTTGCATGTATATTGTCAAATCTGAATTTTGGCGTATGCATTTGTGCATCCTCCCTGGAACGCGCAAATGCCATTAGCCTATAATCGACTTAAATCGACTTAGGGAATGTTGCAGTGTTTACAAACAAGGGGATTTGTATTAGCTCTCAAAAGCCACTTATCACAAGCACAGTAATCCACAGATCTGATTGGAGTGCGGATAGGTTCACCACAAGGCCTCAGTCAAAATCACTGACAGCCCATCACCGCACAGCATCATGAAGAGGTTAATGCTAGGTGTGATGAGCAGAAGGTCCATGTGAGTGTGATGTTTAAAGCAAAGTCATTTGCTGACTTGCACTTTGATTGTTTGATCAGAAAATACACACTGTCACAAACGCGAGGATTTAATATAGAAGCAGCCGTTCATACACTCTCACACTTCCTAGCATGCACCCTTACTCATAATCCAGGCACTTGATATTAGGTGAGTGCTTGCATACAGAAACAACCTCAAGCATACCAAAACAGTCTTCCCACACAATCATAATTATAGGGAGGGCAACACATTCTCTCTCTCTCTCTCTCTCTTTCTCTTACTCTCTCTCGCTCTCTCTCTCTCTCTCTCTCGGCAAGGAACAAAAGAACGCCCACGTAGCCTCTTCGTGCGGCAGTCGTGTGTACTGTAAGCCCACTCATCCTTTTCATACTATCACTCGTCTGTCATTCCTCTGTCGTATTCTGTCCTCTTCAGTCATGAAGAATGTATAGAAAGCACAAGGAGAGGGTTAACGATATTGGATATGGAAACGGACAGCAAACGAGGGGATGCAGGGAGATGCTAGCGGCATGGAGTACAATAAGATGGAGAGACAAAAAGAAGAAAATGGGAGAAGAGTGCACAAGATGGTGGAAAGAGGGGCGTATGAGAAGAAATGAAACCCAGCACCGTGAAGAGTTCAGAACGGCTGGGAAAGAGGGAAGGAAAGAGCAGGAGTTTGAGGAAGATGGAGATAAAGAGGGATGAAGAGTCAGTGTGTATGAATGTGTGTCGTTAAGCGGATGGGCAGAGAAATATGTAAAGGCGATAAACGGGTGAAGGCCGCTATCCATCACTGTCAGAGAGAGGGATGAGGGAGGGAAGAGTGGATTTGATTAGGGAAAGGGAGAGCTCTGTTAAAAATGAGTTTGTACAGCTTCATCGTCAAGATGGTGGGAGAAGAAGGAAGACAGAAGAGAGAAGAAGGAATGGCTGAAGGATGGGAGTAGAAAGTGATGAGCTAAAGAGTGAGAGGAGGAGTGAAGAGGTCACTGGTCAAGAGAAGAGTAGCTGTAAAGGATGTGCTTTTGATATATTACCCTGGATGAAACTTTATTTTCACCATTTAGCCATCATAGTTTTATTTTAGCATTAAACTCTCATCAGAAGTCAGAAATTAAAATTAAGAGCCAATTGTGAGATAACGAGGAGCTGGACAGTATCCGGATTGAGATGTTTCTCCCAGACAAGTATGATTGGGTATCATTTGAAATAGTTCAGTATCAGTGCCAGAATGATAGTTTTCAAATGCTGACTGAAATATAAACACAAACAACTTTGCTTGAACTCTACTTAAATAAATTTCAAAACTGAAGAACTGTGGATTTAATTAGGAACTAGCTGTTCAAAGAACAAGGAAGACCAAATCTGAGCAGACATTCAAACCAGCTTTGGTCCTTTTTGATAGACACATTTAGGTCAAAGTTACAAAAGTGGATTCCAGTGTTGGTATTTGATAATGGTATATATGCTAGTGTTTTTTTTTACTTAAAATAACAAATGATAAAGATCCTTGAAAAATAATCTTGTCAACTTGTCAGTTCCTTCTGGTGGATAAACTAAGAAAAGACAAACTTTCATTGATCTCCAGCATTTCTCTGCTGCAAGTCTCTGTTCCTTATCGGCAGACATGCACACCAGTACTGATGTAAGCTAATATCGACCAACGTATTAGCCTTGGGCGACTCATTGCTCTAACTCTATTTTGGTCAGTACAAAATAAGTATAGGCTCGATACCGAGCTCCACTGACCAGTCAGCATAGGCCAGTCCTCCTGTTTTTGATTCAGAGAAGATCAACTGGCTTTCAGACACAAGCAGCACGTAATCCTAGTCTTTCTGTCAAGTGTGTGCCTCTCAAAAAAGAAAAAAGAATCTGCAAATGTCAGCCATTAAGTGCTTGATATGTGTAGTTCTTTTTCCATCTGTAGAGTCATCTGTTTTTTTTCCAGCTGAATAGGTAGGGGGTACAGTTGGAAAAAAGCTCACAGAACCCCTGAGGTAAATGGTAGGAGTGAAAGAAGAGAAATGGGATATTGGAGAAAGGAAGTGCAGTCTATTCTCTTTAAAATAAAAGGATTTCAGTCTCCTCACAGTGGGGTTCCAAAATAATACACTTCTTCTGAACTACTCCACTCAACTAATTCCTGCCAAATCATAATGTTGTGTTTGAGAGAGAGAAAGAAACAGCTTGTGTGTGTGTGTTTGTGTGTGTGTGTGTGCGCGCATGTGTGTACGTACAGATCAAGTGTCTGTGTATGAGCATGTGTATACACATCTGTATGCGCGACCCACTCTGACTAAATCCTGTTGGAATCCATCCTATTTGGAAGATTTTGATAATTGTTTCTATTCCTGGAACACTGCACAGTCAGATCTTTTAAAATGTTTTTGTTTGGGTTGTTTTTTTACACCTTTGGAAAACTTCCACCTCTGCATCGGTTTAGGAATTTAAATGCTTATATAAAGACCGTGTTTTTGTCTTACTGATGCACATTTCACAGCTTTTGCATGAAGACCATAAAAACCCTCCAGTTTTGGTGATTTTCTTCAGCAGTCTGAAAATCAAGCTCTCCTCCTTCTTCTTACGTTCACAAAATAGCATGAGTTTTTTTTTTTTGGTGTGTGTGCTTCATCAGAGCTAAGTGAAACTGTAGCGATGTGCTTCTGGCCATAGCACCTTATCTTAAGTACAATGTTCTTAAAAATATCTATAATCTTTTAACAGGGCAACACTTCAGAGAAAGCGAGCCACTCTGCTTTCGGAGTAAAAACATAAAAATAATATTGGTGGAAGCTTTGAAGTTTGGCTTTGTAAAGGCGGCCACACGTCTACTTCGCGTAGATAAGCAACCAAGTCTTTAATGAACTAAGAAAGCTTTGTCATAAAAAACCTTTAAGTTTAGTAAGTCAAAAAAAGTTGAGAAACCAATATTACCTGGGCTTTGTTTGAAGTTCACCCGTTTTAGAGCCCGGCCCTTTTCTCTCTTATGATAGACTGCAAAAGGTCCCTCGTATTCTGAGCAACCAGGAGGCTGACTTAACCTACTGGTCTGATTTGGCACAGGCTGTGAGTTGCTGAACCCTGAAGACATGTGCAGTGGTGGAAAAGAAAATCTAAAGCAGTGAACAACAGCATTGAGTAGTTCCTGCTCCCATTTGCCTTATGAGTGGAGTAGAATTTTATACTTGATGTCACAGCTAACATCTTTGCTCTCTGGCACCCCACTCTCATCTGTCACCAATCATTTAGGGACTTGGAGGTCACTAGTGCTAGAGCTGAGTAACATAGAAGAGCTGTCAAATATTCCTCCAGTATCTGTAGCAGTGTGGCCAAAGGAGATACTGTGGCCAAGGAAAAGGTTTTTTATTCCCCCCGTATGTCTTGCATAATTTTGAGTTAACTTCTTTATACATAAAATGAGCACTATACTGGTGGTTATCATAATGAAGTAAAAATAAGTTTAGGGCCTTAAGAAAATCATGTGATAAACTGTGCAAAAGGTTAAAAGCTAGTTTAACTACTAAGAAAATAAACCAGTATTCTTTTTTTGCATTCCTGCAATTCCATAACAACATAGCCCTGAAAGTTTTCTGCACAATTCTGTAACAATGTTGTGTTGTTACTGTGGCAGCCAATCTCCCACTCCTTGCTGAGGTTTTGTAATTTTGTTTCCTCCCTTTGGAAAGCCTGCACGACTGCACAGCTTGAGGATTGAATTTTCTGGGAGGTAAATTGAATTGGCAAACAGCGGAGGTGACAATGATTTTCTTTGGCACTTCATTGGCACAGATCGTGCCAAGGAGCAGTCTTAATGTGATCTGTTATGAAGCTAAATTTTTACATTTTATCCACATTAATAGCACTGTACTGACACAGGCCTGTGAAGCGTGTTGTGTGTCTACGTTCTCTTTGACGGGGCCTCTTTTTTTTCTGCAAAACGGGATCTTGGGATTATCTGTTTCAAAAAATCCTATTGTAAACAGTCGTTTCCTTCTATACATCTGTAATAGTCTAACAGATACACTTGAGCAGCCAAAATGACAGGAACAGCTGAGCAAATGAGGGACATCAAGTGCTGAAAACACCCTGGCAGCTCTGTTACGCTGGTATACCAGGATGTCTTTTTACTTGGAGAGGAATCATTTTTCATTGGTGGATAGCTGTCATACTGGTGCCAGAGAGGCGGCTCAATACTGTTCTGTTGTGATGCTCCCTTACTCCAGATGGCAATAGCACAGTTGCATCTGATTAAATTGCAGAGTAACATAGTTTAAGATGTAGGCCAATAAAAGCCTATAATTAATAGCTGACAGTCTTCCTGCCACATGCTCATCTTTAGATGCAAATTCCATATTGTGCTGAATGTGATAAGGGGATTAATCTTGGCATCTTTAAGGATTGGCATCCTCTGTTTCTATTATTGATATTTTTGTGTATCAAATGACAATGCAGGGTTTGCTTGTTGTGATGAATCAAGGCTTTACAAAGATTTAAAGCTGTTTAGTGTCTTTTTTGGCAGCAGGAGACAGCAGTTTTCATTGAATAACTTCTAAAAAGCTACCATACACTACCTGATCTGCATCAAACAGAGATCAGACCCATTTAACGACTCGCTGGAGAATACAGTAGACTCATAGGTTGGCAGAGGCTAAAACTTCTAAATGAATGATGATGTTGCTCAATAACTGCTAGATGTGTAAATTAACAGCTGTTTGAAAACAGTTTGTAAAAGTGATGTTCATAATTCCTTTCTCAAGTCCTCAAGTGACCAAAAGAATTGGCTATTTTAGGTATAAGGTTTCACATGTTATTCAATGATGTAGGCAATTTAGGTTTGCACTTAAAAGCTGTTGAGTAAAGAAAAAACAAAAAAAATCAAAGCATCAGAGGTTGAGATATCCTGACTTTTGATTTCCAGTATGGGTTAAGCTTAAAAAATGTGTCATCCATTTCCCATAATGCAGGTTTGTGGACTTTCAGAGTAATATTGTAATGTGTGAAAGTTGGTCAAATGTTTTTCAGTGAAATTACATCAGACTATACTTTAAAATCTGCAGGTTGTCACAGATGTGTGTATACTGCTCTGGTGAGATGAAAGTGGTATGGTCCCATTCATGGCAGTCCCACCTGTAAGACTTTGGAGTCTGTCCCACTGCCTGAACCAGCCTGATTCAAACTGAGTCTGATTGGAAAATGAATGCTGTTTAAGTTCAGTAATTACGTCCCTGTCCCGTTAAATGTGACTCTGCCATAGCCTGTGGTTTGGGCCCGGCTCCAAACACTTAGAGTATGAAGCATCTAATGTATTTGAGTCCAGTCTCACTAGACACACTTATCCAGTGCGATGGTTGAGGATTTGTGCGAATTGTGGTTGTGTGTGTGTGTGTAAGTGTGTCTAAATGCTTG
>JBAJHX010000042.1:11362672-11376304 GCA_037176925.1 Amniataba percoides | reverse complement strand
GTGTGTGTGTGTGTGTGTGTGTGTGTGTGTGTGTGTGTGTGTGTGTGTGTGTGTGTGTGTGTGTGTGTGTGTATAAGAACACTAAGTTCCCAGTCCAGTGAGTGCTGGTGTTCACTGCACTGATGTGCTCAGTGATTCAGCACAAGAAAGCTAACCATGCAAACATGGATCCACCTTTACTGGGCCAATATATGTCAACTTATATATAGATATATACGTGTGTGTGTGTGTCTTTGTGTGTGTGTGTTTGAAACTGCATGAACGTTACCTTTTCCGTCTGTGCGGCTCTATAATCCGAATCAGCTCCACATGTTATCCAGGTTTATATGTGTGTGTTGTGTGTCTGTGTGTGTGTTTTGTGTCTGCGCGCGAGTGTTTAGCCCAGATCTTGCCCCAGGTGTTTCTCCTTGTGTTGGCCCAGGGGGATAGGTTGGGAACCAGGGGGTGGAGGGGGGGGCGAGCTGGTGGGTTGTGTGTTTACGCTGAAACCTGTCCCACTCCCTTTCACGCACACACACCCCCCAAACACATCAAAAGGAGGTGGATGTAGGTCAGTGTCAGAAAACCAGAGTTGCCGAAATTCCAATCCCCCAATATCCTCTTAGGCTTCTATAGATGAAGAAAACCTGGAAAATCCCGAATTACTCGCTCAATCCTGGCGCGGTATTCCGAAATAGAGACCTCAGTTTGAGAAAAAAAATCCACGAATCCACTTTGCTTGAAATCCTATTTATGGAGTTTTGATACAATTTCCTCATGGCTGTGTTGAACTTTCTATTTGTGGAGCAGTTCAGTTGACAAAATAAGAATCCTGTAGTCGATGGCGATCTTCACCCCTTCTCCTCATCTCCTCCCACTCCCCCTGTCCTTTTTTTCCCTCCCCCCCTCACTCATACACTCTTGTCTTGTCTCCTCTCATTTATTCATCTGGCTCTGTGGCTTTCCCTCCTATTGCTTCATTCTTTCACACATTTGTTTTTTCCCTCCTCCTGTTTCTCTCATCCCTCACTTCCCAGAGTGATTTCCAGGGTGTGTCACTGGGCCTCTCTACACTTTACACAGCATGATCTGCGTTTGTTCTCCCACATTGAATTAGTTGTTCGTTGATGACCTTGGAGGGAGGCGCAGAAAAGGGAGGCTTAGGAATATGCTGGAGAGATGGAGGGATGGCTGGAAACCTGCAAAAGAGGAGAAGTAGAGAGGGTGTGAAGGGAATGAACTGTACATGTGCTCCATTAATGCATTCTTTACTCTGTGTGTATGTGTGTGTGTGTGCGTGTGTGACATAAATCACAGAAACACTGGATTGAGTCCATTATCACTTTTCAGTCTTTCTCCTCCACCTGACCTCCCCTTCCCCCAGATATCCACATCCATCCCTTTTTCCACAACTTCTGCTGTCCGTCATTCACTCCTCCCTCATGGCCTCTTTAAATCCCCCTCCCCACCATGTCACCCCTTATTTTTTTCTCTCCTCTGCCCCCCAACCCCCAAACTCCAACCCCTCCCCACCCCACCCCTCCCGTCTCTCCCTCTCACCTGTCTGTCAAAGAGAATCAATAGTTCTGAGACCCTCTTAACGCCTCTCAGCAGGCTGCATCGGCTTGTTCTTGCTCACACACATAAACACTCTCCGGAGCACGCAAGCACACGTGTGCACACTCACTCACACGCGCACACACACACGGTCATGCAGCACATTCACGCATACTTGCACATACACCGCCACCACCACGCACACAGCCACTAAGTAGTCATGCAGTGATACTCTCCTGCAAGCACACACAGCCTCTGCATCTCTCTCTCTCTCACACACTGCTGTTCTCACACACACACACACACACACACACACACAGTCTAATGAAACAACTGGGCTATTGATCAGCGCCATGAATGTCAGACAGTTCAAAAGTCTGCCCCCCCCCCCCACATGCACACACTCCCTGGCCTGTCAATCAAACTCCAAAAGCCGACACCTTTAAGAAGACGATCTCGTTATCTTGTTCCGAAGCTGTGCACTCACTGTGCGTCTGTGTGTGTTCCATAGTGTGTTTATGTACATTAGCGCAGCAGCTACATACATGCAGCCTCTGCCGGATTTTTTCCCTTCCTGAATCCAATTGAAAATCCTTGGGTCGTTTTTTTTCCCCTTTTCTTTTCATTCCTATTTATCAGCTTCTCCTCCTCCAGCTTTAACTATTTCTACTTCAGAAGCACAATACAGCTGTTTGGAGTCTTTTTATCCATTTTTAAGTCTTCTTCTGGTCCTTTCATCCTTATCCAACATGCCCGTACCCCCTTTTTGCCCTCCACTAGAAGAAAAGGTGGAATTACTAACCTCGTTTTCCGGATCATTCCACCACGACTCCTGGAACCGTCACATCTCCCTGTCTCCGCGGCTCTCTCTCTGTCTCAGCTCCGTGGAAAAACACCCATCTCTCTCTCCCTCTCTCTTTCTCTCCCTCTCCCCTCTCTGTCTCTATCTCTCACTGTCTATCCCCTCCACCCCCCTCTCTCTCCCTCTCTCTCTCCTCCCGCTGGTCGTCCTCTCACTCGGTCTCGACAGCTGCAGCGCTCTGTCTGCCTCCTCTGTCGCTCTTCCGCCAGGCTGTAGGCTGATTGAATTTTAAGTCATGTTAATCCCACAGAACAGGTACTGAATGAAGGAGGGGACGCGGCAAAAAAGAAGAGAGAGAGAGAGAGAGAGAGAGAGAAAATAACAGAATGCAGAGAGTAAGCTGGCTTGTATTTTTAGAAATCTCTCTCCTTCAGGGAGGTTTTCTCCAGTTTGTTCCCCTTTACTTGCCCTGCCTCCACTCAGCCACTTCTCCTCTTCATTTATCCATTTATCCTCTTGCTTTTTCCTTGATGTTTTTGGCTCACTATGTCCTTATCTGGAGGAGTAGAGTGTGTTTGATTCCCCCGCGAGGAGCAGGAGAGAGGACTGTGTTCCGTCTCCGGCAGCGTCTAGCATCGGACTGAGAGAGAAAGGGAGAGAGGGTGCATGAGAGCGAGAGAGCGGCATGGAGATGTGGAGCAGCAGGCGGAGGAGAGTGAGGAGGAAGAAAGGAAAAAAAAGAAGAAAGATGGAATCATTTAGGAGGAGGAAGAGGATGATGAAGGACTGGAGGGAGGATGAAAAAAGGGGAGAACCAGGGGGCAGGAAAGAGGAATAACCATTATTGAGGGCAGTGATGAAAAGTAACTAAGTAAATTTATTTAAGTACTCCACTGAAGTAGCGATCTGAGGTACTTTTACTCATTTCCATTTTACACCAATTTATGTTTTTTACTACTCTACTTTTTTTTGACACCTGGTGTTACAAGTTACTTCATATTATTTATGAATTACTATTATTATTATTGTTTTTGATAAATTATTGACTCGCTGTTATAAATTTACTATTGGACCACCAGCTTAAACTATTCGTATGTCAAATCAGTTTTCTCCATTGAAATGCCATTAATCCGTTCCAGACCCCAAACACCAATAACAAAAATGTACTTGAAGAGTATTGTGTCTATCTATCCGCCTATCTGTCTATCTGTCTGTTTGTCTGTAAATTATTTTCTATTAGTGAGACACGGGATGCTGGGCGGATGTGGTGTTCACTGCGGCAAACAGCGGATATCTGAAGCTGGCTCATAACCCAGATTTTATCTCGCAACTCAAAGCAAAAAATCGTCCAAGAGATGTCTTGTATCTTGAAAAAACGATAAGTTGGGACACTTGTAAGTCAAGGTACCACTGTATTAACAAATCCCAAAAACCAGCAGAGACCTCTCTGTATCAACAAGTCCCGTGCATGTAGCCAGAGCTGAGTATAGTTTATTCTTCTGTCATGAGATCTGCAGTTTTGTCCAAAAACTACTGAAAACACCACAGTGGCATTTTGCTGGGTGACATCATTAAAATGACAATAAACTTAAAAGCTAAGGTTTATTTTGAATCACTCCTACATGGACTGTCCTGGTGAAAATAGTCCCTAAAAATACAGTATTTTCCCCTCTTTTTGTAACATTTGCTAAAATCTTCAGTGCCCACTTTTTTCCAATTTCAGAAAATTATGTGTTTTCAAAAATAAAACTAAAGATTTAAATCTTCTGGAAAAGCAAACTGACTTAGTGGTTGAATGCCAAAAAAAAAGGTAGGAAAGTTGCAAAGTATTGAAAAAAAGATGAAATCAAAGTTGGTTTTGTGAAATTAGTTTACAATGAAAAACATAAGAATAAAGGGTAAACAGTCAAATGATAAATAAAGGCGTGTTTTACACACAAGTTCTACTCTCTGAATCTCATTCTACATTTTAAATATCTTTAATACACTGAAGTGAAAATCTTCTTTACTTTTTCTTGAGTCGAGTTTTAAATGCAGACTTTGAGTGGTTGCAGAGTATCTTTGCAATGCGGTATTCTTCAGTAATGTATAGAATCTGAGCATTTCTTTCACCACCAATGGAGGGTGAGGGAGGGGCAGGGAAGGACAGATGGAGAGATGGAGGAGGAAGAGGAGGAGATAAAAGTCTGCTGGTATGACAAGGCGAAGCTCTCAGTGCCTCCAGCAACTCTGGGTCAGACCGGAATGAGAGGGGGAGCAAAGGAGGATGATTAAGAGAGAGTGAGCACACGAGTGCCGACGTGTGAGGAAAGAGAGGTAGAGAAGAGGCCGAGGATCTCTGGGGGGCGTAAGGGAGATAAGTGAGGAAGAGAGGGGTTAGCGAGGGATAGAAAGGAGGAGTGGATGGAGTGATAGCATGGCGATAGGAAGTGTAGCTGATATGACTTCAAACGGCGGTCGAGCACTTGATTTCCCCACCGCGCCGATAGCTGCTGGAAATAGCCGTTTAATGGAAACAGTCTGTGGCTGTGAGTGTGTGTCGGTGTGTGTCCCACCACTGAGGCAGAACCCATAACGCCTGAGATATTGGATGTTGGAATTAAGTCGTCTCCAACATTCACACATGTGCAGGTCTGTTTTGTCAACACAATCACTCACTGGAGATGAAACATCAGAAAAATGGGAATGAGAGGTGGTTTTTTTTTTGGTTGGGGGGGAGGACAGAGATTTGGTTGGCGTTATGGGTAAATTGGTTTTTCATGTATCCCAATTTCCACCTAAGAGTCAATTTATGTCCTTCATTCTCGCCTCCACCCTCTCAGTATTTCTCAATCTGCACCTCTCCTCTCTATTTATCTCCACCCTACAAGCATTTAACTCTCATCCCACTTACATGCATCTCCATTTTTCTTTCTTGAATTTATTTTTATCCCTTGCTTTTCCCCTCTTTACCGTCACTCCATTTCCCCACCCCCCCACCCCCACCCCCCTCTGCTGTGGGCCAGTGTATTTTTAACCTAGTAAGCCAGACCTCCCTCATAGCAAGGTCCAGCAAGGAGAAGTTTGATACATCATTTCACCCAATCGTATCCCGTTTACAGCGTGCAGCTTTATGGCTCGTTGATTCACAATTAATCAAACCTCTAGTGGTTTGGCACCCAGTCCGCTCGTCAGGGAGAGTGACCTTGCTGAATGAAATAAACTAACGTGACCCACTGCTGGGTGATGGATGAAGTGAGTTCACTAGTCAGGGGAAAATCTCATTACCAACTGGCTTGTTAGTTTGCATTAAAGGAATTTCATGTAGGTCAGCTCCCAATCTGTTTACCTGTGCATATTTTTACATTACATTTCTAATCAGAGAAATTAAAAGTGACTGTAACTCCGCGGGGCACCAGTCGAAAGATATTGTGTCCTCGGGACATTTCCTGCAACCACAGATTAGTTGCATTCAAGTGAAGTGCACTGGGGAAATTCTTTTCCCTTGCAGGACTGAGAACTAAGCAGAGAGATTGGCAGGATCTTTTTTAGTTCATTCTGAGTAATGCTGCACTTAATCAGAAAGAGGGCAGACCTGTTCTGTTTCGGTCAAGCCAAATTAGACCTCAAAGTGAGAACAGTTGCAAGGGAGTCGGCCTACTGACCCCGGACTGAACAAATTTATCGACTTCTTTTTTTTAATTATTATTATTATTGCAAATAGGTTCACTGGTTAATTCAATGGTGGTGTCAACAAACTGTAAGCATCTCAATATGAGGTATGCATGTGGTTCACTCAGGAGCATGCTAACTGAATACTAAGACTTGAAGTGAGTGTCCATCACAGGTTTTGTTACATAGTTTTTTAAAAGATCTGATTTGCCAGTGTTTTATGAGGAAGGAAATGCATTCAAGGCATTTGATAGACCTAAAGGACACACACGAAACAGGTTGGTGAGAAACACTGCCTTAACATAACTCTTGTTTAAACTCCACATGGCACCTGTTAACCTCAGTCATTGCTTCATTTGAAATCCAATTTGCTGGAATACAGAGCCAAATGTTATATACATTTGCATGCACACAGTGGGAATAAGGAATAGATTTCTTGGCCACCTTTTTAAACTGTGGGAAGGAAAACAGCCAAAGTAGTCTTTTTTTGAATGTTGTCAACTATGGGGGTTTTCTACCAACAGGCAGAAAACAGACAGGCGAAGCATAAAAACTTCAAACATGGAATCATGACAGCAGCCGAAGAACGTGTCTTCAAGAGCAAAAGCAATGTATTCTTGTCTATGTTTGTGTGTGTGTTTGAGAGACAGGGAGAGCGTAGCCGCTTGTTTATTAGATAGTTGAGATTTTGAGGAACTGAGATCTTTGTATTAAAAAAATAAAAAGCCTTAAATGAACCAAGTTGACACCTCTCCTCCACTTTATATACATTTATCTGTCATTTGACTGCCTTGTCATCAAGCAAGAACAAAATGTTTCTGTGTGTGTGTGTGTGTGTGTGTGTGTGTGTGTGTGTTTGTGTGTAAATGAGTCATAGTTTGTGAGACACAGCAGCTAAATATAGGAAACACACAAAAACAAATGCACTCAATGAATGCCTGTACACACAAACATGTCACACATACTCACCAGTGTGTCAAATGCTTCCATTCTCACACTCACACTCACACTCACACAGGCACACATTCAGCCTCACATATGGGCACACAGACCATCTATTTAATGCAATTTTCAACCAAATACATGGCACACACACACGTGAACAGAACATGATTTAACATACACACACAGATGATCGCATGATTGCACGCTCAAACACACAGTGTCACAGAAATCAGGACACGGCCAGCACACCCTGCAGTCAGACACACCTCTTACAAGGCTAAGTGAAACGCACGCACACATGCTCACACACTTGTTCGGCTGTGATGTCAGGGGTAAATGGTGTGGAGGTTTAGATCGAAGGGCAGAGCCCCTCTATTTGTCTCAATCTAGGGATAATGAGAGAAAAGGACAGACACACACACAGTTTCAGACACACACACACAACACTGCTCTCTAATTTTCCTCTTGGAGCCGTTTGCATGTCATTCTGCTTTTATGTATTTCCTCTGCATTAGTAATAGTTTCTCTAAATGATTTCCCTGTTACTGCTGGCAGACCGTTTTACCAGACATGAGCAGCAGTCAATGAAGTACGAGGAAAACATGCTGGCCCTCATTTGTCTGCATTGTTTTAAGTGTAAAAACCTTGACAAATATGCTGAGACGCAAAGACACAGGCCGGCAGTGGCTTCAGGGATATATTGGTTAGAGGAAAAAATCAAACGTGCAGGCCCAGTGTTTCCAAGAGTGAGTAGCTGTAATGTGTTATGTGCTGCTGGAGTTTTAACAAACAGTGGCTTTAAGAGGCAACTGATAAAACTTTCTTCATATGGGGCTACATAACTGGGACCATACAGAAATGCAATCAGCTTTTACAAAAAGGTTGTTAAACGTCACACTGCAAAGACTGAGGTGCTAATGAAAAGATTGCAAATGAGATTTTGTTTGCTGTTTCCCCTGAAAGAAGCTTCCATTTATTAGCATTACAAATGCATAGATGCATATCTGTGTGTATTGCAGAAAGAAAGAGAACAGAGAGAATTTTTTATAATTTTACATGCATCTAATTATCAGATTATAGCTAATAATCACATAATAATGTGTGGAGTAGTCCAGCGACAGTTCTTATGGCTTGTACATTGAAGTGTTCCATTAATATCCCAGTGTTGTCATAATAACACTACAGTTTACCCTTGTGGCAATCTTTGTTTGAACATTGTAGTAAAACGCTTGCTTTGAGTTGTTGTTTCAACATTTTGCAGCATGTACGGAGCTGCTCTCCCTGAAGAAAGATATGCCACTCTGTAAATTGCTCTTGGAAGCACAGAAAGTTTGTTTGTAGCCTGGAGAGTGCTCGTCAAGACAATGCAGCGGAGGAGCAGACTCGAGTTTCTCACCAGCTGACATCTTTTGGCGTGTGTCATCAAGCAGTTGGAATGCCATGTGTCGCAAAATGCTGCTAAAACTCCAACAGAGAGTCATAGCTGGATTAAGGTGTTTACTTGACTGAAATACCCTTAAATAATGCAACTAAAATTGCACATAGCTTACCGAGAGTAGACTCATTCTGATTATGAGAATAACTGCAGTAACAGAATCAGAGTATGTTGTTTACATGGGCTCCACCTCAGTCACATTACCACCTTAATCGCATTATGACTGGATTATTGGGTGTGTGAGTAAACATGGCTAATAGACCTCTCTCGCAGTAGGACATTTTGACTTGTTAAATGCAGGTGTAACTAATAACATTAATAAATGGCTGCATTCAGTATGGGTGTGCCAGTGCCAGAGCCCTGGTGTTGCTCACGCTGGCTCACTGGCACAACTAAAAGGAAAGTGGCCATGTTTTCACCTGTGCTTTCCCTCTGCTGTCAAGGCTCATAAAGTTCCGTAACTTTTGCAGGCTTCTTCTGCCAGACAGCCTTTTAAGCACCACGGACAGCGCACATGAGCTGCATGCACTGCCTCATGATAGGAACACATGTATATACCCTCTGAGTGGGAGGAGGAGGGGTGGGAGCCCTGATCAAAAAGCATTAAAATGTGAAAGCCTATAAATACTGACTAGAAAATCACAGGCAACCACAAGGCTATAAAAATATTCAGATAAATAATGCATCATGTTCTGTGCTGAGAAAATCTAGACAGTTAAAGTACATTCTGTAAATAAGAGGCAGCTATTAGTCATACGGTGTTCTGGGCTCCCCTACTCCCTGAAAATAGAGACTTTGGATGTTTTAGGAATAAAGGCATCATGCTGATCCATACACCGAAGGGAAGGATTAAACATGGTCTTGTTGGTTGAGTCAACATTTCTATTTCAGTGAGCTTTTTAAATAGGAGTCTGGCTATCTTTGCTCAATATTTATTAGTGCGGATGCATGGATGAATCACCTTTTCACTACTGACAGTAGTCATCGACACAGAGAGCCCATTAGATGAGATGCATTAAAATGACAGAGCAGTATATTGCGGCATAGGCCATTATAATGATGGTAAATGGAAACTGGTTGAATTGAATTTTTTTTAACCTTTTGAATCCTGTTTTTGCGTGGCCTGGTAGGCTGTCACCTAAAATAATCCTGGTGTTGATTATGAGAAACATGGTTGTAAAATTTCCTGTTGCTTTAAAATGAACTAAGCACAAGGGTACGAGCAGAACCTGGTAAGACCTATTTCTTTTTTTAAATAGAGACATTTTAATTGAAAATAAAATTATTCACTTTCACCGCAAAGTGCACAATAAAATGTGGACAATTGTGTTGGGGAGAATGATCAGAGGGTATTAAGTGGAAAGATAAATTTATGAAATCTAGTTATAGCCATACTTGCATTGAAATGGCTTACCAAGAATAAAACGGGCAAATGTTCTTCTTAATCTATCGCTGTAACCTATTTTAGCTTGCTGTCATGGTGATATCCAGCCAGGTTATTGTTTCTTGGTTGAGTATGAACACCCCTGTCTGCTCTGGTGTGGGAAAATATTTGTTGCTGGGAGTGCTGACACTTGAGGAACATTTTGTAACATTGTCAGCACAAACCTGACACCAAAGTGTGTTGGAAGTGATAGAGTCTATCATATTTGAGTATGCAGCCCCAGTACCCACCAATTAGACTGGCAAAGGGTTGTTCAGCTACAGTATTCCTATAGGCTGTGAAATTGAAGGCCACGACTTGAGGATTCATCTTTAGCACCATGGTTACCTCTGTTCGCTTCATTTTGAGCTGTTTAGTTTCTCAGTTTCTGTCTTTTGATACCGCAGATTTTTTTTTTCTTTTTTGAGTGCACTGTGCCTTTAGGCTTGATATATTTTATGTCCGCTGGTCTTTTTACTCCTCAATCGATTTCTCTTTTTATTTCACTGCTCCTCAGACGATTCGAACCACATAAACTGTGGCCTCATACATAAAACCAGATGGCTACTGCATGTTGCACTTTACAAAAATAGCATAGCTCCTGATCTCTTTAAACTATGACTCAGGATCCAAAGTGAGTCACAGGCATTGGTTGGAGGATAGCTGGTTGAAAAGATGTCAAAGGTAAGCAGTCTGATAATGAATGGTAATACTATGCAGATTATGTACCTGTGAGATAAAGCTAAGGGTTTCAGCTGTCTGTTGCTTCAAATTGTTTTGTGCATCTCTTCACAGTAGTGGATCATGGTTTTATGTGATGCTTATTATAGCATATAGTTAAACTGACAATTGTTTGACATTTTTCTTTGATGTAACCAAGAGTTAAAGGAAGTCTAAGCATTTTATTGTAGGTAATTACCAGTGAGATACATTTAGGTGTTTTCCATCTCCAGCTGTGAGGTCTCACAGCAAGACGGTGAATTTCATGTTTCATTCTGGAGTTAAAAAATTTTCAGAAACTTTAATCTCCCCCAGCACGCTATGAGTTTGTGGTATATATGTAGACCAGTGACTTTTGTTGGCCAGTTAGTATTCGTAGCACATGGATGGAGGCTGCTGCTGAGCTGGTAGCAGACAAGGTATTAAACTACACATCGTTCCCAAAACAAAAACAATCTCTCACTTTTGACAGATCAACAAGTACCTGTTGACACGAGTATCAGTCGACCAAAAGAACTGCCATTAAAACTTGCAGTCATCAGAACCCCCTGCCCGAAGCTTATCTGGCACTAATCAATATCAATCAAATAGTTGGCTAAAATGATTCAGCATGTATATCCACATTAAATTTATCACACGGCCGATAGTTTGGAGTCTGAGAAGTCCCCATTAACTTACCTCTATTGATGGGCTTCTGTATTTGTTGTAGAGTATCAGTTTATACTATAACTTTAGACCAAATACGTTCCAAATGTACTTCTGCTGTGTGTCCATGTGATGGGGGTAGCAATAAGGTTTATTGAGCTGGGAGCCCAGAGAGAAACTATATATTCCTAATACTTTCTCCGGGCTCTGAAAGGGTGAAGATCCCCTGCCACCTCACGCTATCTCAAACCTCTCTAGAGGAGCCTTGGTTCAATGGTCTGTATTTTTTTTGGGGGGGAATATTGATTTTCCAAAAGAACAACAACAACAAATGCTGCATTGAAAGAGGTGTGTATATAGTTAATGAATGAAGAAATAAGATGCCAATACTTGAGCTCAGGCGTCTTAATGCATTGCAGGATCCCATCTGGTCTTTCATTCCAAATACATGAATTGTGGTCGAATTTCTTGCCCTTTTTTGCAATGAGCACAGCAGATTAAACACCTGCTAACAGAGTCTGAGACGAAACGCTCTGCGAGTCTGGAGTACATCACGAGTCGTTTAATGCGTCATAGGCCTACAGCTTAAGGATTCCCAAAATACCTCTAAGTAGCTATCTGTTTTAATAAGCTTGTGTCTCAGGGTCCCTGAAAGAGTCTGAGAGGGTTTTCTTTTAGCTGGTTCAGCACCCCATTTGTTGATAGCAGATGACTCTGAGTCACACTGTTAGTAACTCACGTCACATATTAGCTATGGCTCCTGGTGAATGTGTCTCCCCTGGTAGTAAAGATGTTTATTTTAAGAGTTTGATTTAAAAATGACCTAGTTCAGGACATTGACCTTCATTTTACCCACCCTAACCATGCCCTGTTATTTAATCATCTTCCTACATCACCAATAACTTTTAGTTACCCCTCCAGAGGAAAGAATTTAGATCTATAGCTATATTATAGAGCTTCTGAAAAGGAAAAAAAAGTCAGCCCCTTTAAAGAGAAATACAACACATTTTGTAGCTCCAAAGCATTTGCTTTTTACAGTGCTGGAGAAACTGTCAAATGAGCTATTGCTTTTACAGCAAATGTAAAAGGTGCTGAACATCAAAACAAATTGGCGAGGTTAGTGCAAAGCCTTTGCTCTTTGGTAGGAAGTGAAGCAAATCATTTGGTCGTCACAGTTCATGCAACAATTTAGGCCTGTTGATCGTTGTAGTTATGTGAGATATATCTTGGCAACAGAGAAAGAGCGGTTGCATTTCCAATCAGTGGTAACCTTTGTCTGGAATGCCTGACAAGTTCAGCACCACAGACAGCGACCTAGTAAGCTGAGTGAAAGTATTAAGAATGTCTCATCATGGTGAGTCCGATGTGTGTGTCTGAAATGTCTCAAAACATAAAGATTACTTTTCCCTCCTCGTCTTGTTCTTTCCCAGAGCTTTATGAAGTGTTTCAGAAATAAATAAGGCATCTTTACTTGATTAACAGGACCTATATCTCATGAAATCTTAGTATACACAGGTACATAGTTGCTTGCAAAAACAGGTGCACCACACTGTCACCCTAGAAAGAGATGGCCTTTGTCATTTTATTTATTCATATTTTTGCATATTTCTTCATGCCCTATGAGCTTATTTACAGAGGAAATATTTCTGGGCACAGTTCCCCTGATGAACTACAAGGTGAAAATTGCTCTGCCATGGAGCAGCGATAGGAGTTATTACTGGAAAGATCACTGATCAGATTTTTGTATTTCACTGAGTAAAAAGCCTCATGGCAAATGTCAAACACTAATTTCAGATTTCCTTTTTAGGTACAGCCATGAAATAGTCATACACAAATCTCTTATCTTTGTATTGGAGCTGGTTATAATACAGGGTGAGTGTTTAGAGTGGTGTTGTTTTTCCAAGGTAGGAGAAACATTTCCAGAGTGCATGTCATGGCTGCAGAAGCCACTGAAATTGGATGACAACAGTTGTCATTAAGAATAGTCATTGGTCAAGCAAGAGGAAAAGGGGTAAGAAGTAGAGAAAATTAGAAGGCTCAGAATCTGAGCCTAATTTATTAGAGTAAATCTGTGAATGCCGTCAGTGCTTTGACCTGCCCGGCCTGTTTGTGTGTCTATATAGCTTTTGCATCCATGTGTATCACCGTGTGCTTGTTTGTCTATGTGCATTGCATTTCAAGCCTTAGGTCCCTGAGAGTCGTCCATTATAAGAATTTGCTAAGTGTGTATGCGTTTGCCTGCTGCTGCATTTGGGTTCTTGTAAAAGGATTTGTTGTGCGCATGCGTGAATATATGTGTTTATTTTGGGTATGTCTGGTCTGCTTGAGTAAATCTGTAGCTGATATGGGTGTGAGAGATCCCCTACATGTTTGTATGAGTGTGTCCCTTCAGTCCACAGGCTTTGTGTGTGTGTGTGTGTGTGTGTGTGTGTGTGTGTGTGTGTGTGTGTGTGTGTGTGTGTGTGTGTGTGTGTG
>JBAJHX010000042.1:11331010-11354226 GCA_037176925.1 Amniataba percoides | reverse complement strand
TTTGGACAGCCATCTTCTGTTCAGACAACACGCACACACACACATGTGGGAAAACACACACACACACACACACACGCGTGCACACACATATATGTGTGTGTATTTAATCCAGTCACATCACCTTTTTATCAAATGATCAAAATAGGATTTTACTGCACCAAAGCTATATAAAAGCAGTTCAGTGGAGGTTCAACAATATGATAATTTAAAAAAAAAGCGAATAGAAAAATAGTTTTCAGTGTAGTTCTGAGTGTGTAGGGCAAGGTGTTAACAAAATCAGCAACTGATAATTTGATACCATATTAAAGCTTTAAGAAGTGCTGTGTGACTAGAATAACATCACAATGCATCATCCTCATTGCATTTATTACATTTGGACTAATTCAGTGAGGCACTGCCACTGCAAAGGTTAGGGTTTTCATTTCCCCCAGGGTAGCCATGCTAAAAATGTAAACACTTGTGGATCCGTAGGGCACTTTGGATAAAAGCACCCACCGAATGACAAATGGCCTGTCGAAGAGTCTGATAGCTGTAGGCGGAAAGGCCTTCCTAAATGGCTCAGTTTAGCACTCGGGGAGGAAAAGGGTTTTGGCCCAGAGTGCTCTGCTGAGCTGTGAGTACAGCGGTAAGAGGGTGCAGTTCATTGTTTGTGCAGGCAGAAGTTCTTTGCCTCTCACCCTGCTCTGCACCAGCACCCCTGGAGTCTCGCAGGAAAGGCCAACGGCCAAGCCGGGCTCTGTGATGAGCCACTTAAAGTCTCTGGAGTGAAGCTGTTTTTCTCCCCCTACACTAACTATAGTGTCTTAGTTTGGAAGTAAGTTTGGAAAGGTTAAACTAAGGCTAGAATACTGATGAAATGCTCATTTTAAAATTATGATTAGATGTGCTGAGTTTTACTATGAAATGTACTATGAAAAGCATAAAAATAGCTAAAAAAATTGGCTTATTTCACTTGATGTCACAGCCTGTTTCTGTGACCGTTTTGCAATGATGCACTTTTTGTCCTTTCTCACTGCGCTCCCAGGTTTATTTTTGTTAGGGGTGCAAACTGGCATGAATTTATGCAGCTGCTCCTTTTGACAGCAACAAAATAGTCAGCTGTATCAATCTGACATGTTTATCAGCGCCCTGTTCTGCCTCGGCACATACCCCGGCGTGCCCGGTAAACACGAATTTATAACAAAATAATGTGAATAATATGAATCATAATCAGGCATGACTAATCAAATCTGACATCTAAAAGCCATGCACAGTGGAACGGAATGGAGGAGAATAGGACGGCATAATCTGCAGTGTTTGTGTACGTCTGCATGTGAGCGAGTGTGTTTCTCCATGCTTACCCAACACTTGTCTACTTATGCAAATCTTGTGTTGAAAGCCATCATTGCCCGCCCCTCTTATCACTCGAAAGCAAACACACACATGAACACCTAAAAAAAATCAAATAAAAATGACTTCTCAACAGGTACATACATGTAGTGTAATGGCAGACACCCCCTGTGTACGTGCCCCCACTTACCTACTGTAAGCAGCTGATGAAGCAGTTGTATGCAGTGCAGGCACGCACAGAGGCGTACCGAAAGCCTAGTAATGAGATTTGTAATGTGCTTATATCCTTTCTTTCATTCGACGGAGGGATTGAGAGAAGAGAGGGATTAGGCCTGTATTATCACACTCTGTGGAGGGAGGGATGGAGGGAGGGACAGGAGCATGGAAGGAGAGAGGGGTTATGAAAGGAGAAAAGAGGGTTTGGGCAGTCTATAATCCATATATGTGGAGAAAATTGGTCAGCTGGACACAAGTCATTGGTAGGATATGGATAGAGTGTTTATGGGTATATGTATGGAAAGAGGGGGGAAGGGGAACAGCAGGAAGGACTCTTAGCATGTGCCACCTACAGGAAAGAGAAGAGCAAAGATCGGGATGATGTTGTCGTATCACAAAATGTCACATCTACAGATAAGGAGAAAGAGGGAAAATTACAATAAAAATGATTCAGTGGGGGTTTCCTCCACACGGAGGACAGAGGGGAGGAAGAGAATTCCTGAAAGACAGGCCGAGGGTGTCCTCATAGAACCTGTTAAGTACTCAAAGGCCATTATTTTCTAATTAGGATTTGTAGTCTAAAACGCTCTCTCCGAAGCCTGATTGCTGGTGGTTCATCGATGGTGTAGAAGTACACCTTGTTCCAATTATTGTCTGGATTTATTTAATGGAGGACATCTAGAGGTTAATCACCAGATGCCTCTGAGCTAGCTTTAGGAAGAATGACTAATAAAAATGACTGACTACTTTCTGCCTCTCCCAGTTGTGTGCTCCATTTCCATCCTGAGGTTTTAAGTAGAAGGATGGCTTGTAGTACAATATGCAAGATATGTGCAAAAAAAGACTTAACGTTGTAATATTTTATTTCTATTCTTTCCTTCTCTGTCTGTTTTTTGATGCTTTCATTAGCCATGTTCAAACAGGAAGGGCTGTTATTTTTTTCCTCTTGTTTGTTCCTTTTTTTTTTTAACTTTTGTTTACGTCCAAAACTCATTTTCTGGCAGCTTTAAAGGGAGTTATAAAGGGTCTTAAATGTGGCTTTCTGAAACCTGAAGATACTTTGGATTTTTTTTTCAGGTATGTGAACTGTGAAGTAACTTTCTTTTTCTTCTTTGTTCTAAAATCACTTCTTTCATTTGTTTGTTTCACACCTCCCATACAACTATGTGGAGGAAAACAAATTCTGTTCATAAACAGTGGTGCCAGTCAAAAGGTTTTCAGCAGACTGTATTTTAGCAGTTAAGGTAAACAGCAAGCACTGAAGAAATGCAAATTTATTGCAAATATCTCATTGCAGTATAAGAAAGGAATATCTCTCATGGATTCATAATTATTCAACTTTTGCAGAAGGGAACTGGCAGACAGCAAGCTGCATATTTGTCTTACAACTCATACTGGCACATCTACCTGTTTTAAACGTGTACGTGCGTAATGGATTGACTGTTCCAGCACACCTGACTTTAATAAAGCACTCATTTGCAGTCCCGGCAGCATCTGCCAATTAAAAGGTTCCTGAACACGACGATGCACGACATTTAACAGTCTTCTCGCGAGGCAGGTGTCAGCTCAGGACAGCGACGAGGCAAGCTGTTATTACTCCGACTTTGTCTCCTACACAAATTGCAAATAAAGAAGTACCTCTAAGCACTGCAGCTCTCTCTATCTAATCACGTTAGCTGGTATTGTGGAGCTGTAGGAGAGGAAACGGCATTGTGACGAGAGGACCAGAAGGGTGAAGAATGTTGAGGGAAGAGGTATGAAACGACACCAGCCTGGAAGAAAGAGGAGTGGAGGGAGTGCAAAGAAGCTGGAGAGTGGCAGTGAGGTGTTTTTCAATGCAGAGGAAAGTGTGTGTATGTGTGTAAGTGGGTCAATTGTCAAGCACAGTGGCCGCTTGGGACTTGTATCTCTTTAGTACTTTTTGTTTCTGCTCTGTATGATACGATGCACACAAATCCACTGAACGCTACCTTTCTCTAGGAAACTGTGACATGCATAGGCCATTGTTTAGTCACTGTATTCCCAGAGCGAATGCCCTCATTTCCTCTCTATTGTGATGAGGCGGCATGTGTTGGCACAAGTGGTAAAAACATAGAAAGCAAAGTTTGCAAGACTGCATGAGTGTGAGAAATTGAAGAAAGGTTTTGAAGATAAATCATTTTTGTGTGGCGTGTTCTCCAGCCATCGTATTATACACAGATCTCGATAAGTTCAAAGAGTCTGTATCTATTCGCTACGGCGGCCCGACTTCACCGAGCTCATCTATCCCATGTGTGTTTCGGACACACCTCCTTTTGTGTGTCTGCATGTGTGGACAAATGTATGCACAACAGCGCGTGTGTTTGTGTGTGAAAAGTTCATTTTACTCATGCTGGCTTTGGAGACAATTCTAGCAGAGATCCAGCCTGCCAGCTAAGCAGGCAGATAGTATCTCATTAACTAGTCTAATTGATTGATTATTGTTCACACGGCCGCAAAAATAGATCCCAATTCCACTTCCAATATTGTTATGCCTCTGGTTGTGCTCATATGAAATTACCAGGCACAGAGAGGAAAGAGCGATGAGGAGGGAGAGAAAGATTAAGAAAGGAGGTTGGTTACTGGAGCGTCCACAGAGCAAAAGGTCTTTGCGATGTTTAACTTGTTCGTTTTGAAGACTGTTTAGCTTTTGTAAACCGAAAATGCCAGTATTTGTCTTGGCCGTTCCAAAGAGATTGTTTTTTATTCCTCTTCACGGAGGCTTTTAGCAGTGACAGTACATTTGGAGACTGTGTATGACATTCAGTCTTGTAAGTGAACCAGAAACACTCATCAAATCCCAACATGCCCACCAGCCTTCGTTCTGGCTTCCTCAGGGAGCAGATCCTGCAGGGTTTCTAGAGCACTCTTAATGGATGTTGCTCCATGAGATTTACCTGTTTCTAGTTCATCTGTTAGCTCATGTTACTCAGGCCTTATTTTTAGCTGTGCTAGTGGAAATGCTCAATCCACCACTAAAATTGCTATGAAATTGTGTGAATCATTCATGGTGTCCAGAGGATAAATCCTAAATATTTTAATATTGTGAAATTTTGTTTTAGCACTATTATGAGATTCACGTGTGTCACTGAGTGAAACAACTCAACAACTATTGGATGGATTGTCAGTGAATTTGGTACAATCATGTTTGCAGCAATGTGAACTGTGATATCTTTGATCTCTCAACACTAAATATCTGTGCAGCTGATGACATTCCCCTCAGCTGTGCTTTGTGTGCAGTGCTAATTAGCAACAGCATAAAGACAATAAACTGAGATGGTGAACATGGTTAACATCACATGCTAGCATTGTCACTCTGATCATGTTGGCATGCTGTCATTAGCTTCCAGCTCACAGTACCGGTGCTCTTCAATACAGTCACGATGCATTTATAGCATGGCTGACTTTTAGTCTTGATTTGTACTTAATTTATTCATTGACCTTAATTCATTTTAGGTCTGCTGGATTATGCAGACATGGTTGTTGGAGAGTTTAAGACTAAAATTATATACGGAAATATATAAAACATATCAATATGTAAAAAATGTGGCTTAAAAAAGCTAGAAATATTACATTTCAATGTAACTGATCTGGAGCTGCCTCCGCACTGAAATATAGATATTTGCCATTTGTGACACGACAGCTCAATGATTATTGGTGTTAGGGGGATGTTTCAACCCAAAGACAAGGTCACAGTCCAGATAAGACTCAGAAATTAGAAATGCATGGAAATGCAAAAGCAGCCATCCCGAAACCGGTTTGCCCTCAGGTGGCAACCATACAGGACCAAGCTCAGTCACTTGGCTCTTGTTTCATTAAACACTAGCTGCCTCTTTTTTATATAGACCAACCATGACCATATGAGTCACTGTCAGGAGGAGAAATCAATTTCCACAAGTCAGTGGGTGGTGTGTCTAATAAGCTGCTGAGCTTATATTCCTGTATGCTGTTTTAGTTGATCTACTTGAGCTGAGCGTGATTGGAGCAGCAAGAAGATGGCATCTACCTCATTAGCAGAACTTATGACAAGCTCTGGACTTGTTAACAGCACATCTTGTGAGAGAACATTGTAAATAACGTCAGTTTACATGCTCGCCCGGCGCCTGTTAAACTGGTGTAAATCACTTGTCCTGCCGGACACTTAAGAAGTGCCTAAAGTCAATACAGCACTTAAGATTGGATAAATAAAGGACTACTCGCATATCTTGTCCACTTAGTAAAAAAAAGTATAAATATATATGTCTGGCAAAATACAGACAAATTGATTTGAATTATTTAATATAGTGTCTGTTCTATCTGAAGTTGATGCAACATTTTACAGTCATTTAGCATCTGATATTGATCACTCATAAACTGCTTTATCACACAAACACAACGCTGTTCACCTGTAATGACTCCTCTATCTTTGTCTCTCATTCTTCACTGTTAGGCGACCCTCCGGTAGGCTTCCGTGATGTGTTGCTGCGTGATGGTCCTGAGGGATTTGCAAAGGCTGTTCGCGCCCATCAAGGTCTTCTGCTAATGGATACCACCTTCAGGGATGCCCACCAGTCGCTCTTGGCAACCAGAGTCCGGACCCATGACCTGAAGAAGATCTCACCATTCGTCAGCCACAACTTCAGCAACCTTTTCAGCCTGGAGAACTGGGGAGGTGAGCTGTCCGTCTGTCAGATGTGCATGTCCATTTGGAATCTTTTCATCACCAAATAATCCAAAACATAACTCTACATAAAAGCATAAACTGTTTATTGATTTCCAGTTTTAAACCAATGCAACATATGAGTTATAATCCCTATTAAGTCTAATTGGTATGCTTTCATAGATGCTCACTGGCAGAGCTGGGCTAGTTTTTTTTCTCTTTGCTTCCAGTTCATATGCTTGGCTAAACTAGCATCTCTTTGCTACAGATTTTCTTTTTTTTTTGTGTACAGACATGAGAGTGTTATGAATCGTACACAATAATGCACAACAAAGTAACGCAACACCACCACTTGGCACTCTGAAGACTGATAATAACCGAGGAAACACCAACAATACGTGATCTCATACGTGATCATACGTGATCTCATTCATGTAAGAATGGCATGAATTTCCCTCTTTGGATGGCTATCACATTAATTAAATCCTTTTTGTGTTCCTTTTTAGTCAGTCTGAACAGCCATGCCTGCAGTTCTCTCCCACTGTCTGTCTGTAGATCTGTTCCATGTTTCATTGATGGCAGTGATTGAGCCGCTTTGTTTTTCTCATTTGAGCTGTGAAAATCATGTGCCATTGAAAACTTATCTCACGGCTCCATCTTCTCTCCCATAAGTCAGTCCTCAGCAAGTTTCCTCAATAGATAATGATTGTACCTTTCTCCTAGCCTTGACTGAATAAAGGGTGTTATTCAAACTTCTTGGGGCGTGAATGGTCAAAGAGTGTCCCTGTATAGTTAGTTTATAATTGGCCAGGGAACAAAAATATGTGCTTCATGTTTGAACAGCTGGCGACAAGACCAATTATCAACACTTCTTGATAATGGTCCTATGTGAAGAGCAATTGTTATGAACTGGTTTCAAAAAGTAAATTCCTTTTTGCTGTTTCAACACTTAGGACACACTATATTTGAGGAAGAGATATGCCCAGTGAACCTCTTGAGGATGAAACATTTAATTTAATGCTCAATTATGGTAAACGACTCAGAGTTAATGTGCTTGTATTACTTGGAGGGCTTTGAGTTGATCACAAGACCAAACATAAGAACTAAACAACAGAAGCCTTAAGTAAAAAGGGTTTCTGTTACAGCACTCATCGTTAGATGGTTGAACAAAGTGAGAAAAATAAATGTCACACAGGAGAGAGACTCTCCAGTGAAAATGGTTCTGTGCTTTCAGAACGCTCTCTGAGATTAAATTCCTCCTGGTAGCTGATCATGGTGCACAAGTCAGGGGAAAGCAATGTATTTCATTACTGTGGGAGAGCACTTTGAGCAGATCTCACATTAAGCAACTGTCTACTCATCTCATGTTTAAACAGATAAAAAGGTTATAGAAAAAGTAAATCATTGAGGAGATATTTCGCTGGAAAGGGCTTAAACGCTTCCTGACTTCCGTCTTCCAGTACATCTTGTGATGTTATTATGGGGCTGACCAGAGAAAGATGATATGAATTCAGCTTAGCCATGTTTGAGCAGTTACATTATAAGTAAATCTTTGAAGAGAGGCTGCGAAAACTGGCGGTGAACTCAATCCGTCACTCTAGAGGAAATTGTTGAACAGGTGCCAGGGAAGCCCCTGGTCCCTGTATGCCTCATTGTTCTGTGTGAACTGGTTCTGAAGGGGGGAGTGTTTGGATTAAGAGACATGAATACCTTGTTAAATTCCATTATCTTACATTTTTCATCCCACCTCCATATTAAAATCTTGTTTACCATTTATAAAAATTCAACCTCACGCAACCTCTTTGATAGCTGTACTACTGAGGATCCCAGCACTCTGCTGCAGCGCCTCCCTGGATTTACTCACAGTCCAATGGGACCATCATTTAGGCCTTCAAAAACTGCGATAAATCTTCTTTTAAGAAACGAGAAGCTCACAGCACAGTCAGACTTGCTTATGTTTTATTGATAAAAGAACACAAACTGAGATCTGTCAGTTTTTGTTTTTTTTTTACAACCACTCTTGACTTCATCTATGTGAGAAACAGGAAATTGTGCAAAATAGTCAATAAAAGCTGATAGAAATCATGCTTTGGAAATATTTTATGGATGAACATTAAGATGTTAATTTACTAGGCGCTTCCTGTTTTTTTCTAACTGAGGCTTATCGTGGTTTCTGAAAGCTTAAACTGTTCCTCCATTGAAGCAGAGAGGCAGTGAGGTAGGATTTTCAAAACTAAATCTGTTGGTATGGCTGTATTATGCTTCAATATCAGTGATTATAAACATACACTTAGGGCTTACACAGTAAACATGCTATTTTAAATAAGATAAAATGTCATCACTTTCCTTTTAAGGCTTCAACTGTATATTTTACAGTTCAACGTATAATTATTCTCAACTGAGCCGACACTATGGTAAACACTCTTAATTTGCAGCAGCAAAAGCTCGAAGTAAACACTGTCGAATAATGTGGTCTCTGAACCAAATCCAGTTATGAGAAAACTGCAAGAGAAAAATACATCTTACTTTATGCCTTCCTCCTGAACTCTCTCATTAAAGCGCTAATGTTTGAATTGCAGTGGGAGACAAGTTTTGAAATATTGTCAATGAAACCATTTGAACTTGTCTTCATGAAGAAGTCAGAGAAAGTGTATATATACTTACACTTATATACTATATACTCGTCCCAACCCCCCCCAGTGCAATGGCAGCAAGAGCAACATCATTGAAATCAAATGTAAAACAGGAGTTGGAGAAGTTTAAACACTGCCTGACATAATTGTTCTGTAATGAGCTGATATTGTGAGCTCAGGAGCACAACATTGTCTTTCTTAGTTAAGAAAAAGTTGTGGAGAGCATGTGAATCATCGAAGAGGAAAGCAATATGCCGGTGGATCCTCTTGAGGCGTCAGTAGTTCCTGCATGATATGATTATGAGTCAGAGAAAACAGAATAAGTCTTTCTCATAATTATTTAAACACTTAAAGGCAGAATAAATTCTAAAATCAGATTATCTCCCTGAAAGCTCCCTGCGACTTCACGAGTTTACAGCATAATAATAATCTCCCTTTGCATATCAATATTTTGATGTTAATTTGACTTAGTAGGAACAACAAAACATTAGGAAACAGTGATTAATTTACCACCAAGCCGTGTGACACGCAGACCTATATCCTGGCAATAAATGTTCGTTACTGTTGGCGGTTTGTGCTTCTCTTATACACAGAAATAGATTTGCAAGTTGGATTAAACGGAAATCCAATATTTTACTGTTTAGTAAAATCATCACAAAACAACAAGAGAACATATACATTTTTCCCTTTTATTCTTTCTGTAAAACACACAGACTCTTAAATTAAACTTTGCTCACAAGCAGCAAATGGTCAAAATCGAAGCAGCAGATGTCAGGTTACTCAGACTTTTAATCCTTAGTTTGACTCCAGCTCCAAAAACTCTGGATCCCACATATTCAATAATGCAACTCAATAGACTCCTTTCCTCCTTTACAAATCATTTTGAAAAATGCAGACATACTTGAAATATCAAGCCTCAAATCTGTAACAAAAGTCTGTTTTACAAAGGTCTCAAGTCCAATCTGCAGTTATTTTCTAAGGCTTTCACAGGTGCACAAAGCCACACAAGACATTATACAAGTGTTTTCACTGGATGTGTAACACTCCTCTAGAGCAGCAAACTCCATACATAAAATCACCGCAGTGCCTCTAGAGACTGCAGTGATTTTGGGACTCTATCTCCCACGATAATGTGTGCATATCTGACAGCTTGTTTCCCCAACCCCACCGTTAAACATCCCTCATTCACTCTGCTTTCAATACCCGAAGTTCCCAGATTCACTAGTTGCCAGCCATGCTCTCGCCTCATATTGATTTCAGTTGTGAAACACAAATTAGACTACTATACTGCAGTAGCAAAAAAAAAAAAAAAAGTTCAGCTCCAGCACACTCTGTCCCATAGTGACAGCTTGTAACTATACCTTTAAACAGTTCCTCATAAATCACTAAATGACCACGGGAGGAATAACTACCGCGCCTCTCTTGATAGGAGGTCCCTATACAATGCACTTTTATTACAGAGTGATCAGAGATAGGAAATATTACGCTCCTAGCTGTGCTGGGATCACTTAGACGCAAAATAAATCACTAGAGGGAGATGACCACGTGAGTATTGAACGCTGTTACCCTGACACATTGTCCCTATGCAAGAATCTTTTTTTACACAGCGGGATCTTAGATAGGGAATATTGCTTTCACATGTTTCAGCTGCTTAGAGGCAGAATGAATCATTGAAGAGATTAAGCCTGTGAAAGCCCTTTGTGGATTAAGTCCCTTCCTGATATAGCATTCCTCCCTAAACCATGGAAGAAACAGTAATATGAATTCACAGTCACATAATGTATCTCTATAGTTCCCTATATCTGTTTCACAATTGGCAAATTTATCAGATGGCGAAGCGGAGGATTCTTAATTACTGTACATGATCCTGTTGGTGTGTGAATCTTGTCCTGCCCCGCAGCCCTTCAATCATAGTTTCAGAGCGCTTTTGTAATTTTTTTTTTTTTTAAAGGAATGTGATTTGTTTCTTGGCAAAGACAGCAAACACACAAACATTCAGAGTCTGACCAGCACAAAGGCAAATCAAGCAATCCAGAGCAATAAAGTGGAATCACAGATGACATAAAAATTGATCTGGCAGGATAAACTGTCTGATGCATCAGGGCCATAATTGCACACTTAAGCAAAAATGCTAACTGCCTAGATATGTGTGTTTGTGTGTGTGTGTGTGTGTGTGTGTGTGTTTATGTAACTGAATGATTCAAATTATGGATATTAATCATTTTTATTCATCATGGGCTTTCCTTTATTGGCTCAAGAGCATGAGATAGAATATCTTTTATAGAACTTTATTGTCCCACCAGGGCAAATTTGAATGGAGGAAAGAGCCTGCAAATATGAGACTGCACAAGCTGTTTATTATTGAATTTCCTCTTACCTAACATACCTACAGAAATGGTCACAGGCCCAAATATCCTCACAACACCTATTCCAGGAGACAATTTGTCCCAAAATACATGATTTTTCTCTCTCTTTTTTTAAAAAAAAACATTATATGGGGTGTTGAATACATTTCTGGCGATCGAGGGAGGCTTGATTCTGTCTGTCTCTCTCTCTCTCTGATTTATTTCAGTTCATCTTCATAACAGATTGGAGGCTGTCTGTCTCTCCAAAATGAGGCAGACTAGAGCAGTGCCCATGCCTAATGTTCTGATATGCGGGACCAGCTGTCAGTCCTCATTCCTGTTATCGAATTATTAGAGTAAATTCTGCTGTCCCGGATGAATTCCTCCTTCAGCATCATGTTTTGAAATCTCACGTGCTCTGAAACATTAATACTAATATCTTTAACATCAGATGGGATTGCTTGGAGTCGTTTCTGCACTAAATCAGTAGTTTAAGAGATGCTGACGTGGGTTAAAATACAAGTCGCGAGGGGGATGACAAATTGATAAAGAGGGTTTTTCCAGGGCATTCCTCTTCCTCCCAGAGTATGGAACAAGCAGCCATGCTCTGTATGCTCTCTGTGTTCAATTGTATGAGTGCTCAGAAAATGAAATTTAATGATGGCAGTGTTGGATCAGCAGAAAACCACTGGAGGCTTCAATATTTCTGGCTGATATGATAAACGGGTATGAGATTCGCTAATCTACTCCCCCCAGAAAAGGAAATGAGAGATTGCTATCTCGCCGTTTTTGCCTCTTACACTGCAACATTTCGTAGATTTTAAAGTGACTTTAGAATGAAATGATGGAAGGGTTAGAACGAACAATGAATGTGTAAGTATTATCAGATATTTTATTTGAGCGTCCATTAGTGTCTGTTTTACGTGTGTGTGTGTGCGCGCAATTCGTGTGTCTGTCTGTGAGTAATGCGATAACTTTGAAATATTAGTTTTGGAGTCCAAAATTGAGATCAAAGTAAGGATGACAGATGAGGCTTGAGATGACGGCTGAAATAAACTTACACCCCTCTGTGTGTGTGTGTGTGTGTGTGTGTAGGTGCTACTTTTGATGTAGCCATGCGCTTCCTGTCAGAGTGTCCATGGAAGAGACTGCAGGAGCTGCGAGCTTTGATCCCAAATGTCCCTTTCCAGATGCTGCTGAGAGGGGCCAACGCTGTGGGCTACACCAACTACCCTGACAATGCTGTCTTTAAGTGAGTCTCTCTCTCTCCCCCTCCTCCTTTCATTTTTTATCTTAAGTTATTAAACATTCAAATGTTAAAAGCACCCACATGCTCACTAAGAACACACATGCATTCTCTTGTATCTCTTGCTCCCTGACTCTGTTTCTGGGGGAAAAAAATTATACACAGGTACGCACACTAGATTAATCTGCACTATTTAATATATGCATTGGATACTATAGACTGTAAGTCTTCAATTTGGATAATACAGTCAATACTGGCATTCCTACATAACATATTAGAGCAACATTGTTTTGTTTTGTTTTTTCTTATTTTATTAAATTGTTAGAAAACATGAATTTGAATGAGACTTTACTGAAGGCAGCAGCTGCTTCATTGTTTGTCACTGTCATACTATTGAGAGGATGTCCCCTGACTGGGTCGTTTCCATGGGAACAACATGGATGACCATCAACTTCATGTCGTAAGCACAGTAGGGCCTTTTTACATGATTGGAATTGTAAATGATTTCCAACCATGAATAATTTCATAAACCATTCAGCAAATCCAGAGAGGTAATTACTCTCAACAAAACAATCCATTCTAAAAAAAAAAACACTCACCGCTCTCACAAGGCACCGATTATTTGGCATCAAAATTAACAGTAAGCCAAACGTTGTTGTCAAATGTTGTCTTCACCATATTACTGCCTAATGCTTTTTAAAATCATATATGTTTATTTTGTTCATTAAACCGATAATTTCGAGTTATACTGGCTGCCTCACATTCTGACCATGACTGGAGCCAGAGATGTTTTTTTTATTATTTATTTAGCATTTGTTTTCAGCATGATTATAAATATAAAACAATACATTTTCCTGTGAATGTTTCATTTATACTCTTTGTACTGTAGCGTGAAGCTTTCAGAAGCAGCTGCTTTGTCTCTAAATATATCTTAATGGATACACTGTACAGAAGCTACCCACAAGCCACACAACTGACGCACACATTTAGTCAGGTCAATTTGGTTGATGTTTTCCTGTTGCCTCCTACCGCACTCAGTGAGTTCCACACATTTCACACACACACCATTGATACGGATGCACCCACTAAAGCATTTAGGTCCATAAATACCCCCGTGCTTACACACATGCATACACATGCCTCAAACTCTTTTCCAAATGGATTCACAAGCTGCTTCGATTATGTGCATGACTCATGTATACACAAGCGCACACACCTGCATGCAGTTACACACACACACACGCACACACACACACACACACACACACACACCTACATACACAAATAGTTCCCCTCACCCTCAAATAAATTAGTTGTGATTTAATGACTAATGCGACTGTCCCCTCCTTCTTCCTTCCCCTTGAATCACACACACAGACCTCCCCCTCCTCCCTGTTTTTCTGCTAACCCTCTCCTCCCCTCTCACCTATCACACAGTCATTATTTATCCCTCCTCTTATGACTCCCTTTTTTTATGCGTCCATTCATCTCTCTGCATTACACACTCCTTCCCTTCCTCTTTTTAACTCTCTCTTTCCATCCCGACTGTTCTTAATCTCCCTCTCACTGTCTGTGTCCCACAGCGGGGGGAGTGCCATCAAAAATTTTCACATGATTGTGATTAATGGCTTTGATCTGTTTGCCCGGCTCCCTCCCTCTGTCCTCCGTTCACTCTGTCACTCTCTCACCCTTGACGTTTTCAGCACAGCAGCCCGCAGCCAAGTGGCCTAAGCATCTCCATTAGCTAAATCAAATCAAAGTGTAATTTTATTTCATTTAGTTGATTTAAAGTGCATGTCACAGGGTCACAGTACAGTACGCTCTGCTGCAAGAGGGGTGTAAAGTTTTCCAATATCTAAACCGCCTGATGAATTTTAAGGGTCAAATGACTGCTAACTAGATCTTCTTGTCACTTTTATGAAGGAGGTTTTGACAGAAACACACAACTTTCTGATTCACATGAATAATGATTACATCAGCTCTGAGTCAGATATGTAGGACAGCACCAGTTTGATCTGGTGCCAAACAGCGTCCACTAAAAACGGCACTTGTATGCATTGTAGCGCTAGACAAATACTGGACACTGTTGGACTGGTAATCCTCTCGTGGCACAACATTAAGTGTGTCTGTTTATTTGCCAAACCAAAAGCTCTCAGTGTGTGTAAATATTACATTCACAGTAACAGCTACAGTAAGCACTCACCCCAGTTCTGAAAAACCTGATTAAGATACCGGGGCCAGGGCAATAATAGGAGGGATTTACCACCAGCAGCTGGGATAATGAGGCAGGTATACATTTCTCTCCTGTTATTGTGGGCTCCTGCAGGCTGCGTAAGCTCACTTTTCATGGAAAATGGTGAGAATATTGTATTTACGCAGGTACGGCAATATTTATGAGTGGTGATAGGGAGATGGATATAAACAGCTTATCCCAACCCGGATGTGTGCTATTATCTGGGACACACTGTGCATGAAAACAAACTCATTTTATGTGTGAGAGCGATTGTGTGCTCGTCTTGCAGCGTCGAGTAAGTCTTTACATTCTCCCTAACCCGTTTCTGTCTCTGATTTGAATGTGGATTTAAAGAACATTTATCAAGCATCCCCTTCTCCCCCAGGTTTTGCGAGGTAGCCAAAGAAAATGGCATGGACATATTCCGTGTGTTCGACTCCCTGAACTACCTGCCAAACATGCTGCTGGGTATGGAGGCTGCTGGAGCTGCAGGTGGTGTAGTGGAGGCCGCGATCTCGTACACAGGCGACGTCTCTGACCCAATGAGGCAGAAGTACTCCCTGGATTACTATGTGAAACTGGCAGATGAGCTTGTCAAAGCTGGAACCCACATCCTGTGTATCAAGGTGGGGAAATAAAAATAGGACCTGGTGTTTTAAGTGTTTTGAGAGTTGTTTACTGCTGCATAGAGCCAAGCTTTTCCTTCTTTTCAAAGATTCTGATGTTTATTGTTTCCCTCTGTGTTTAAGATCTCTTTCCATCTGCCACCAGTGTTACACAAAACCTGATGGAAAGAATCTTTGCAAGTTCCTTTTCACTCAGACTTATATAAGTGTTTACACGCATTTTTGTCATGTTAACATTATAAAACCAAATTTTTTTTTATTTTTCCAACTTGCTCCTGTTGAAATAACTTGTATACTTGAGGCTTTTATCTAAAAGAACTGACTGATAATGCTCACATTGAATTAATTTCTTTATTCAAGCATGAAGGAATATTTTCAAACGTAGAATGATTAACTCCCGCTCTACTGCGGTGCAAACCATCACACGCAGCGGCAATCTCATAAAAAGGCTTGTGCAGCAAATGAGGTTAACTTTAAAAAGAGGAAATGAGCATGCATTATAAGTTCATGGAGTGCCATGATCACCAAAGGGAGCGCAACTAAACATCTAAGCTCTGTCTGTGTCTGTCTGTTAATATCAATTAAGATTTCAACATTATAATCCTCCTCATCAGAATGTCTGGCTAAATCCCTGCCAGTTGTCATTATTTTGTTGTTCTAAGTTTTAATTTTCCCGTTCATATTTAATGATGTTTTTGTTGTACACTTGTTTTTAACTAAACATATTTTCTCAAAGAATATTTGAGTCACTGGAGGGCTTCAGTTAAACCTCAAGGTGGCAGCTTTAACTTCAGATTAATGCTCAAATGGTTATTTGGACCAGTCAGTGCTAGCCAATTCTAACCATTTAAAGTATATTGTATTTTTTATTAGGATTGTGTTGTTGTGTTTGTGAACATGTTGTTTCTGCTTCCATAGCTTTGGCTCTGTTTACTTGTCCGATTCCACCAAATTATCAGCACTTTGTGGTCTGTCCCAGCTTTCATGAGCTGCCTCAGGCCAGTGCTGTGTGCAGACTCTCTCAGTAATGAGGACTAAAAACAGGTGGTTGAAATCAATCTCAGCCATATCCAAACTTTCAATGTGTTTACAAAAAGACCCTTAAAACAAGATCAAGGCGTCTAAAGTAAGGTCTGCTTGAGGGTTAATTTAATCCCTGTCCAGGGTTCCATGCCAGAGAGCTTTAGAAATGTATAAATAATCTAAGTCAACATATATGGTAACAGTATTTTGGGATAAAAAGCTTAATAGAATCACTAACAAATATCTATTCAATGAATTGTGTCAGATGTTATTCAGAACTGTTTTCAGTCTTCTGCTCCTCCTCTCTTATGCCTCCTCAGGATATGGCGGGCCTGCTGAAGCCAGAAGCCAGCAAGCTTCTGATTGGTGCTCTGAGAGACCGATTCCCAGATGTGCCCATCCATGTGCACACACACGACACAGCTGGAGCTGGTGTAGCAGCAATGCTGGCCTGTGCGGAGGCTGGCGCTGATGTGGTGGATGTAGCTGTGAGTATTAATATATTGCTTTTCATCATATTACTTATGTGTAGGCTAAACAGCCACTGAGAGGCTTTAAATCTTTAAATACCATAAAACCATCTAAAAATCTTCTCATTTCTGCCATGACTGCCATGTAACAAATGTCAACCACTGTATACTGCAACTGAAATGATTATTTATAGTCCTGGCCAAGTTAAACTAACAACACTAAAATTTTCATTTTCTACAAGTTGCTGGAGTTTGCATAGTAAAATGTCACTAAAGCAAGGACGAAACAATTATTGAAGCCAGAAACATTTCTCTTACTGTGTCCAGTGACGCATGTTGCCAGCATGGGCAATTTCATTAAAAATATTGGCTGCTATTTGCAGTTTTGGGCCTTTCTGCCATTCAGTTCCTTGTAATGCTTTTTGAAAGAAACAACTGACTGTCCACCATGGATCAGACACACCCACTAAAACTTGTATCATCTTTATTGGTTTGCCTGCGTAATCCTTTCACTCAGGTATTCCAATTATTAGAAAAAATAATGCACAGTAAAACTCAAGCTAAAAAAAAAAGTTTAACATGGTGGATTCAGATTTCAGAGTTGTAGGTTATTACATTACACATTTGTGCCATTGCATAAAATCCCCTAAGATGTGGACCCAAATGAATGAATGAATGAATGAATGAATAATGAATAAAGCTTTTAGTCAACAGCATTCATATCGATTGTAACTCACTAGGTCGACTCGATGGCGGGGATGACGTCTCAGCCCAGCATGGGAGCCATTGTGGCCTGCGCCAAGGGGACCAAGCTCGACACAGGTAAGTGTCACACACATGCCATCCTGTCAACGTCAGCAGAGGCATTAGATAACAGACATCACTTTATTTGTATTTCAAGTATAACAAGATCTTATAGAGAGAAAGATTTGTATTAGATACGTTTTTGATGTAAAAATAAATGTTAATTCACTATTCTCATTCGTTTAATTTAGTGAAATTAATCAAAGAAAGGGTTGGCAAGCAAACGCCCACAGGTATCCACATAAAGCTTTTATTGCAGTATGTAGTTGTTAATGAGACAGAACATCTCCAGGATCATTGGTCTTGAGTGAGATCATTTCCTAGTGTCTTTCTGAGAGTCTTCCTGTTATATATGAGGGAACAAATCAATCAGCAAATCAATAAATCACAGAGTGCTTCACTAATTATGGCACCAAGTCACAAAGACCGTAACAATCAGCTCGGTAATAACATATACAGCTGATTCACGCAACACTTGCGCTGAAAACAAGTGCAATTCAATAAAAATTAGGTAAACACAAATGAACAACGGGGTGCGGAAATCAGAAACACATGAGTGTGAGGGTGGGTGTGTCCTGCGGAAATGGGATGTAAGGTTAAAGGTCAGCTGTAGGAAGAGATAAATGGAGTAAATACATAGGACCAGCATATATAGTACAGCATACAGCATATATTTTCTGCCAGGCTCTGTCAGAGATCTTTTACTCAGAAGACTGCTCCTCTGAACCACCACTGCTTTAGTCTATCTTCTCTCACAACCAGTAAAAAGGTTTGTTTTTTTTTAATATGCTCATTCCCCTTTGGGTTTGCTGTTGTCCAGTGTGTTCTGCTCTTTGTAATTTTCAAGAGCTGCGAAAGAGCTGCACCTTTTGACTTCTGATTGGGCACGGTGACCCCTGCCTCCCACAGTGTAAACTATATTAGCCAGTTACTATTAAGAAGGGAAGGAACATGAAACAAGGCTCAAGGAATTAATACTGATGCCAGGTTTGCTGCTTAGTTATGTGCAGAAATGCAATTGGGAAAACTGACTCAGCTCCACTAACTAGATCTGATAGCTCATTTCCATTACTCAGAAGTAGCAAACGCCCTGCTAATTTTGTTTACACTATATTCACACAACACAGCTAATCTACTGTCTGCTGCAGGATACTATTGACATTATGAGCCATTTGTGGATGTTTGGTGGCTAAATGCAGATGATTGCTTTTTTTTTTTTTTTTTTTTTTTTGATGGGCAATTTGGTGAATGCCACGTCCACTTTGTGTTCTGCATCAATGATTGAGACATTATTCCCAATCTGCTGGCATTTTTTCATGATGTAGCCTCACTAGTGCCTACCAGTGCTGCTTGTGTCCTGTGCTAAACTGGGAGGCAAGAGACATTTAACAGTTACAATAGTCACTTAACAGCAGGCTGAAAAGCAGCGTTGTTTCTCTGCTTTCTCTGGGTCAAGTCAAGAGGTGTGGTCACAGCCAAAAGTGATGTCATAATGCCCTAATGCAAGCTGAAGTTTTGCATCACTGCAGCAAGGGGACAGGTTTTTTTTACATGAGTTTTCAACTCATGTAAAAAAGATGCATTTCTGGGTCAGTTTAGTTCTGTTTTTGGCACCTAAATTCCATGGATGAGTGGAAAGACAGATCACACAATGTCGCATTAATATTTGCCATGCGGCTGCAGTGGTGTCAAAGCAGAGGATGACAGGGAACATCAGGTCTCAGTGTTGTTAGTCCCTCAGGGTGTCCTTCAAACTGAATGGGTTTCTTTTCCAGGCTCATTGTTTCGGCAGCAGTGTTTAACAGTCATACAGGGAGAAATCTGTCGTAGAAGAGGAGGCAGATTCTGTAATAGCTCGCAAAGCAGCACAGCAACAGTGCCATTAAGACATGCTGTGTTTTGAGTATGATGTGTGACTTGTGCGATAAAAGAAAAACCTCACCGCTACTCTCTCCGTTTACATGTGTAACCTGCAGCCGAATGCAACAGGTTCACGGCCTTTCCCTGGAGCTGACAAATATTGTTCCCGGCAATGAAGGAAAATGATATATTACAGTGTCAAAAATATCAGAGGGGGAGAAATTTGCTCACCTTTTAAACACAGTCCAGTTTTGTGACTGTGAATATCAATTAGTGAGCATACAATACCTAAAAAAAAAGTAGAGAGGGAGTGAAAGGCAAGGTCGTTACTCAAGAGCGAGAGGTTTTCAAGTATGTCGGTTTATTCATGGAATTTCAATTTGCTTCACTTGAGACTGAGATTTGGATGGAGGACTTCTCCCAACACACACAGACACACACACACGTGTGCATACTTAAACTCTATCCTGATGTGACCCTGGTACATGCATTATGCATACACATGCAGACAAACTCCTTCTCACTTCCAAACTCTTTTATACCTGTCACCTTGTGCTCATCTGTTCTTTTCATCTCTGCCTCTCTTTATGCCCTCCGTCTCCAGTTTCCTATCTTGCTACTTTTGTAATCAAGCTGAGCACTGTCTCAGATACTTCCATACCTTCCTGACCTTAGTCTGTTTACTGCTTTCCTTCACTCCCTCCTCTGTCTCTCATCTCTGTTACAAAGCAGTAATCAGTGCTGTGCAGTGTGCTCTCCCTCCTATCTCCCTCTCTCCATCGCCTTTTTCCTATGATCCCTGCTTCTTTCACATTGTCTCTCCATCCTCCTTCTCCTTCCCTCCCTCTCACTCAGTGACAAAGCAATTAACAGCACTTTACATGCCTATTTCCCCTCCTCAGACTCCCTCTCGCTCTCTGCTCGTCCTTTCCACTCCCTCAGTATCTCACACAGTATTTCTTTGTCCTGATGAAATGACCATTCGGGTCTGGTCAGGTAATTCATTTAGCCAGCTACAGTGCACATGCCTGTCCATACATTTAGAAAGTTATGCATACCTTCAAACACTCATGCAGTTTAATGATTGCATACATTAAAGTGGCCCTTGTGTGTACTTGACAGTGTGTACTGTCTTTTCATAATTTAAGCAATGTGAAAATTGTGAATCTTCCACAACAATGCAGCATCATCAAACACTGCACTGTGTCAAAAACTGTACACACACAAAATACACAAAGCATAGTTATTAGGAGAAGTAAGTCCTCAAAACCCAAATACGCACAACCATTGAACCCAGACAGAGAGACAGGTGAGCTGAAACATTTAGCTTTTTGTTCTTCTCCCTTATCTCTCCCTTTTTGCATCGTCTGTGTTCAAGTTTTTCTTCTTTTCTCCGTGAATCTTAGTGTCTCATCTGTCTTCATCTACATGTCTTGGTTAGCTCTCATCGAGTCATCAACCACAGACTGTGTGTGTTGCTGTAGAGGATGCACATAAGCATGCGTGTGTGTCTGTGTGTGTCTCTCTGTTTGTCCCCAGAATTAGTGAGTGTGTGCTGCATATTGACAGCACTTTGTCACTGCCAAAGATCCATCTTAATGACTGATATATGTGTGTGCATTTGCTGGTGTGTCTGCATGTTTGTGGTGTATGTACACATGACATAGTGTTGCAGTGATCGATGTTTCGGGGAGAGTAACCAGCTGTGCAGAAACAACAATGTCGTATTTACCCACAGCATGATTTACCACACATCTGAATACAGCACATTTGTAGCTATTGTTCACACTCATAGGATGCAGGGCAAAATAAAGCCTTTCCAATCCCAGAAGGTAAGTTAGGTCATCAGAGTAGCATAAAATAATGTAGATAAAATACAATATCCTGCTCGCTTCATTACAGCCAACTTTCCCTTTTGGCTGGGAAAGTTGCTCCTGCCATCACTTCTCGCCAAAGCACTTTTCCAATAACTGGAGTTTGTTGATTCAACTCAGCCTTACATTTTCTTGTGACTTTCCAGCTCACACAGATGAGGTGTTTGGCTAATTAGATGTTTGAAACTGTAGACTTGTGGAAAGAAGGTTTTCTGGCAGATGCTGTAGCTCAGCTGCCTCCCCACCAAAGGCCTGCGTTTCAAACCTCCCTCTAAAATCCATGTTGGCTGAAAATATGTGTATTTAAGTACCAGAAGTACTTGTTCTGCATGAATGCCCCCTATCACACATACATTTATTCTATATATATGTGTGTGTGTGTGTGTGTGCGCACACAAAATATATTCATATGTAGATAAATACACAGATAGACAGACAGATATATAGCACAGTAGTTTAATCCAGTGGTTAGAAAAACCTCCACAGCCATTAGAGGGTTGATCTGGTAGGAAGGGGGGAGGGTTAGTTGTGATTTAAATGAATAATTTATGAATTTGCTCAAGGTTTACAAATTCAACAATTGTCACTGGAAAAGTGTATCTGCACATTTGCTTGCAATTAAAGTAGAATCCACCTTAAAACTAGATTACCTTGGTGAGGATCAATAAAGGTGTGTCCTGCCTCATCTTAAAAACAATGAAAATGTACCCCTCTTGACTACTCTGTGCCAATCTAATTTTACACCAATATTTAACTATTTTTCACTAAAGAGAAGAAAGGAATTGTTTTTTTTCTATAGCTAGAGTAGCTTCAGTACAGCAGAGCACAGTGCAGTGTATCCACAGTTCTGTAGAGGGCCAGACCTGTTTGTTTTGTCAGCTGAGAGTGCTCACAGTTGTTGATATCAGCTAATTATTTGCTAGAAACTTACCTACCTCTACTTAAAAGTCCATGAGCACTTTATGTTGAGTCTGAGGTGCTGAGCTGATATTGATGAGGGGAGAAATGCGACCTGAGTAGACATTCAAATCAACAGAGGAACATGCCATCACTACTTCTAGTAAATTGAGGCTGTAATTTCACAATGGAAGCCTAAATGAAACCCACAAAAATGGCGTTCTCAAACAGGGAAGGAAATGGACCTAATTACTGACTGGCTTGGCAGGCAGTTGAATTTGAGGAGCAACCACAGGCACATTAATTTCACATTAATTTCACAGTAGCTCCATTTCCACGCCAAGATCACAGTGGAAGCACACAAACACTTTTTGGAGTAAGTACTTGCTTTGAATCCTAAAAATCCAAGCTTGTCACTCAGTTGTTGTGGATGAAGCGGCTAAGTATATCTCATTAAAATGGCTGATTTTTCTCATCATTAGCCAAAAGCTCAGTGTACTGCCATTTCTGTCATGGCATTAAAGCATATTATTGCTTTCAAGGTAATCAGCTTTAGCGCACCTTAACTGGGTTACAGCAAAATGTCATGAATGTGAGCAACAGATGTTTTTCTTTCTTTTTTTCTTCTAAGGATCACAAAATATCACAGGGATTTAATGAGCAGTTCTGATGTTGCAAAAGCAAGATGTGAATGGGAAGTGAATTTTTACGTGTCCTCACAGGCCAACAGTACCTAGTTGTACCTCCACTATAGTTCAAGCTTGTTGGAGCTTTTCTGGCCTGTAACTCATCTCCTGAGCCCCCCGTATTTTCAAAGAGTTGTCAGAAAGTGAGCCCCTGGCAGACAATATCCAGAAATGTCTCTGCTGACATTGTGGTTTCTCCTGCTGACTAGTTTGAGAATGTTGCACTGTGGCGGGAGACAGGTCCATACCTAATGGGAAGGACCTGTTCTGGTGGACCAATTGCTGTATGCGAAAAAAAGAAGTCCCCCAGCACTTTT
>JBAJHX010000042.1:11299558-11326146 GCA_037176925.1 Amniataba percoides | reverse complement strand
GAAAAGGAATACTAATACTGATTATTTTCATTATCATTTAGTCTACAGATTCTTTTTCTCTTATTTATCATTTGGTCAGCAAATAGCAAACAGTATCCATCACAAGTTCTTGAAGTTCATGGTGATATCTTTAATGGAATAATTCGACATTTTGGGAAATGTACGTCTTTGCTTTCCTGCTGAGAGTTAGATGAGAAGATTGATACCTCTCTCTTATGTCTGAAGTCTCATTGCCATGAGGGTTGCCAGGCAACCAGCAGTCTCCATGAGGTCACAGCCCAACATATTAACGTGCAAATTATATATCAATTAAACATAGGAGATATAATGTGTTAATTAGTGAGCATTAGAAGTACTGGTATATAGATTTTGTAATCTTTGGAAGGAGCCAGAATAGCTGTGCTCCTCTGCTTCCGCTTTGACACTAAGCTAAGCAAACCAGACACACCTTCATTTTGCATGGACTAATATGACAGGTATCAGTCTTCTCATCTAACTCTTCTTTGCAAGAAATGAACATTATTAAGTGCTCCACTACTGCATTTTAATGTCTCCTCTGGCACAGACACTGTTACCTTTACAGAAGACCAAGAAAACCTGGAGAGAACACAACTTTATTCACACTTGACAAACTGGAAGTAAATGGTTGCTTAAAGGAAACTACTTAAAGTGTTAATCGATCAAAATTGAATGTCAGTCGATCGACTAATTGGTTTTTAGCGTAGTTAGTTTCATCGTAATAACAGTTTAATCTTCTGGAGATAATCCTGCTTAGTTATTAAAAGTGCTGAAACTGTCATCCCAACTTTCTCACACCTTCTTTCTCTTTTCCTGTACATTCTGCCCTTCACTTTCTCACTCTACTACATCTGTCGCAACATGAGCTTGTCGATACAAGGAAGACAAGTCGTATATGCATTTGTGTCTGTGTGCTCTGTCTTTCCTCTTTACCTTACTTACTGTGTCACTTCCCTTTTACAATTACAGGCACGTATTCACTCACCTCCACACTCCCAAAAACACACACTTGGAGTCTCTCACTCTGAGGTGGAGCACCTCCTTGTATTGCCTGTGGGGCTGCAGATGTCTGTTGGCCTCCGTCCCTCCTCCCCACCGTTCATCTGTCCATCCTTTTCTCTTTCGCTCCTCCTGTCACTCTCTTCTTCATACTGTTTGTTGTCTCTCCCTGCTCTCCCTCTCCACTTTTATTTCCTCTCATCTCCCCCCGTTCATCACCCCCCCAACCTTCAGTCGTTCCAATTAGACTTCCTTTATGTTTCCCTAATCTTCCTATCGTTTCTCCACTCCTCCCCCTCTCTGAGTCTCTTGTTATCGCTCCTCTCTCCTGTCTCCTCCTCTCCTGACAGGTACCATTCTTCACTCTGCTCCTGGCTCTGCTGGCTAGCATTATAGAGTGTGTGTGTGTGTGTGTGTGTGTGTGAGAGAGAGAGAGAAAGAGAAAAGGCAAATACAACACACAAACTCACGCAGATGCACACACACTGTTCTGGATGATATAATCCTTTGCCCATTAGGGGAGTTCAGATTTGGATAGAGTTGCATCTCAAAACAAATTCAAGCAAAGTGTGCAGACACATGGCACACACAGGCATACAAGCACACACAAAAATGCCATTCTCACACATACACACTTACACAGTACAAGATCTTTGCTTCCAGGAGTGAGGAGTCATGCAGGACCACTTAGTGAGACCTGTGCATTAGTGAAAGTGAGAAAGACAGACAGATGGGAGAATAAGAGCAGCGCGAGAGAAAAAAGGAACATGGAGGTGGTAAGAATAGAGTTGGTCAAAGTGGAGATCTGGGGGTGGACGAGGGAGGAACAGGTCTTGCGTGTTAAGTGCAATAATATGGACCTGCATGAGGCGCTACATAAGGTTGCAGATGAGTTTAAGTGGTGGCGAGGGAGACACAGAGGATCAGAGTGCTGCAGCATGCTGAGGGGAATAAGCACCGTTACTGAATATAGAGAGGTATCAGATGTATTCGGCTACTTAGTCATGTGTGAATGACGTCATAAGAAATGAATAAAGCTGAGTTTGAAACAGGAATTTTATGTAGCTTAGCTGAGCTAAGGCTTTGTGAGGCTTTTTTTTCCCAAGGATATGTGTATTCAGCTGTGATAAAAATCAACTTTTAAAAATGATAACACATAACTGAAACACTAATTTGGTACAATATCCATACAGTATTCATGACTACAGCACCTATTGTATTTCAAAGCTATGAGGATGATATCAAGTCTAACTAAATTTAGCCACACTAGCAGTCTAGTGATGACAGTGAAAGTCAGTGTGCCTCTTTGGACCAGACTGAAATGTCAGCAACTATTGGATGGATTGACCTTTGGTATGGATATCCATGGTTACCAGTAGATGATCGTGTTATCTTGTTCTGCAGGTGGCTAATATTTTCACGTACCCATTGCTTTGCACAAACTTCATTACAGAAATCCATGAATCCTACTGAGTTTGGGTGCCCCACTGATTACTCCTTTAGCACCATCATCAGGTCAAAATTTTAAGTTGTCCAATATTTTGGTTTAATAGCAGTGCTAATTTCAGTTTATGAAGGTGTTTAAGCTGTACGGAAATGACAGCAAGAGCAAGTGATATACATGCAGTAGCTCTGCTTAATTCCTAAAAAATGTTACTTTGCCCTACACAAATAAACTTTAGAACACAATGTTAAAATTCCTTGTGTGTATGTTACTCTGACATCACCCTCTGGCCAGTTATTGCATTCACTTCATCATGACTATTAAAGAACAAAAACTCATTTTGGACTTCAGCTCTTTACAATGATCATTAAAGCCCCACAAAGCTGCCGGTGTGGCTGTGGACTATTTGTCCGCCAACACTTATAAAATGTGATCAACATAAGCTGACTTGAGATAGAATAACAACTTGCCTTTCCTGGAGGATTGGGTTTGGTTCAGAAGCTCCATAAGCTGATTGCTTACATCAGTCAAACTGATGAAAACACAGCAAATTAAGAAGCTTTTTTTTTTTTTTCCTGGGTACTGCTCCAAAAATTACAAGCATTGCCGTTTTACAGAAAACAAGCTACACAGACCATATCAAAAGCTAAACTTCCCTTTCAAAATGTAATTACATCATTAGTAGCGTGTTCAGTATATATAACGAAGTGACATCTTGTGAGGTAGACTGAGAGAGATCAGCGGTGAGGAGTTAAGAGTCAGAGCTCCGCTTCACACTGAAACACAGAAAATCACATTTTTCTAACCCTGCCCAACCAGGATGTGATTTACCTCACTCCTAGTCTAAAAATATAGAAAAGCTCACACATCATATAAAGCACTGTCTCTGTTGAAAATAAGATTTCTTCTTTCTGTGACTGAGGAATCCTGAGAGAGTTGAAGGTGGGTGATTCATCAACAGAGATTGATAATGAGAGTAACGCTCTGGATGTTACTGTGGATCAAGAGGAAAAAAGGGGTGAGGGGGGATATTTGGCAGGAAGATGGAGAAAAAAAGATGGGCAGTGGAGGGAGGTGATTCATGAGGAAAAAGTCAGGACTCAACATCTTGGCTTTTAGTGTGAGACAGAAGATGGTAGTTAAGCAAGTTGGAGAGGGATGGAGGAAGAAGGATGGTTCATGAAGACAGATGATAAAGAGAAGAGTAACACTTCTTAAGTTGGCATTGAAAAAAATGAGGAAAATGGACTCTGGAGACAGAGAGAGAGAAAACAATGGAGAAGGGGCTGAAGGTTAGACAAGGAATGCACAGTCATGCTGCTTTCTTTTTTTTTTTAGATAGACTTTGAGCAACTCAGCAGTGAGCTTTTGTTCCACAGCCATTAATGGCCTCTCCAGGGATTTTCAACAGCCTATTCAAATCTCTTAAGCTTTTCTGTAAACAGTGGTTCTGTTAAAGCAATATATCATTATCGCTTCTATTCACACACCCAATCAAACTGAGCTTTAGGTGTTGCGGCGGGGAAGTGCTGAAGGGAAGTGCGCACTTGTTTCAATCAGCAGGAAGCATTTCTTTCTAGTATCTTGCTGCGAAAGCAGATTTGCTGCAAGCCTCCTTTTGAAAGTTGGCCAAGTAGTTGCGGACTTTAACGGGCATCACGGGCTTTAAAAAAAAAAAGAAGATGTAGCTAGTTACGAGGAGATTAATTGCAGTGACAGAGATTTCAAATAACAAATGCCACAGTAACCAGAACATAAGGCCCCTTAACTTCTCCCAATCGCCAAAACAGTTAAAAAGAAATAAAGAAACACAATTCAGACAACTTGTACGATCAGATCTTTGGACCTTCCTTATCTTGGACTAACATCTCAAATATAAAAGAAATATTCCACCTAACCAGAAACTTAAACACATCAAAATTAAAATGAACAAGCATCTCTATTATTTAACATCTGCACACACAGGGTTTGTTGAGATATTTCAATAATCAAACACTGTATGTACAGTACAAAACAACATGGGACTCTTTGCACTTTGTTCTTTCCATTCTTCCAAATCACATAACTCACACCATCTGTTTTCCTCAATATTTTTAAATCTGCCAACTCCATTTGCCAAAGAAAAAAATACCAGTTTTGTACAAGATTGTTAGCTGCTAAATAAACAAGACACAACATGATTCTGGGCCCAAATTTTGTTTGATAGGCACTCATGTCCCAATGTTAAACAAATTCTCTTAAAACTAGAAGAAAAACTGACGTTGGATTGAGTTAACATCATAACACAAACATAAGGACTCGCTGAATATATTTATTGGATTTTTCTTTTCAGTTAAAGATCTGAAAGGAGTGTGACAGGATGTGGGCATTGGCCAGGCAGCGTGTTGCATTGTGGGAAATGTAGGATTTTGTGCTTTTTGGAGATTGACCGTTATTGATGACAATGTCTAGTTATTCTGGCCTCTATTTATTTTCTCTACAAGTGCAACACTAAATTGCTGCAGTTCTCTTTTAGGCTTTGATCAGGTGCCGCATCTTGCACTGTTACTTTAATACCTAAAGACAATGATAAACTACTCCTAGAAAATGCTTTAGTGCATAGTTTATCAAGTGAAGCATTCTATCCATTAGAAGCGCCGATGACATTATCTGTCTACCATAGATTCAAGTGAAGTTGTTGGAAATTCCTGTCATCTCTAGAGACTAAAAGCACTTTACACAAACACACACACACACACACACAAGTTGGACTGTGCTTGTTCTGAGACTAAAGTGATCTCAGGAGCTCGGCTATCCTCACAAGCACTCGGGCCCCAGGGGGGTTGTGGGTAATCCCAGAGCAGCTGCATGAACATGAGTATCAGCACATATGTGAGCTTCACGTCTCACTCTGGATAATTTGGGCATCACATCTCTTAGAAATAGGTGTCGAGTTCTTTGCCAGAGAATTCTCTAGGGAACATCTATTTGATTGTTAACCCAACTTATTTTTCCCCCCTGCAGCAGATATCAGAGTGCATTAATTGCTGCGAAAATAGACCTCTTTTAGATACTGGGCCCATATTTTGCTCTCTCTTGGCATTAACCTGTTTATGCTTAAGTTAATGTCATTCAGCATGAGACTAGTTTTGAAATCTGGTCGAATTTGCTTTCAATTCCCTCTATTCTCTTTTTGACCTTTTGTCTCATTTTATATTAAAACCTGCAAAATTAAGTGCAAACAGGAATTTCTGTGAGAGACAGAAAGTAACACAAAGGTGGTTTTCAGGTTGTTGTTTTTGTAGCTGGGTCACAGCAATTGACCCCTATCTCTCTTTAATGGCCCCAAATACCAAATGGAAGTGAACAGGAAGGTTTAAATCCGTGTCTCCATTCATTACAACAGAAGAATAATGTGTGCAATTGATATTTGCATCAGTGTCCTGTTTGCAGTCAAAAAGAAAGACTCCACTTATCACCATTATGCTAATAGGGATCACTATTACCATAATGATATGCCATTATAAATAATGAAAGAATGAATACATGTGATTTTAATGAATGTTTCCTCGTTGTTTCTTCTACCCTCTAAATTTTCAGGTTGAGTCTGTTTTTGCAGAGAGGACCTGTGTAGTTTAGTTCATGGCTGCCAAATCAAGTAATTAAAGACTGTATAGATGTAAACATCTTTTCATTTCTCTTTCTGCTCTCCTGGCCCTCTCTCTTTTCTCTGGGTCACTCAGTACTTAATCTTCATAGACAGCATCTTCATTAAACCAAAAAGACTGTCACTACTTTTCTCTTTTGGTGAAAATCATTGTGAGTGTGTGTTCCTGCCTGCACACTGCCGACAAGTAAGGTTTTGGAATAAAACTAAAGGCAAGATTACACCGTGGAAAGCTGTAATATTATCCAGAATAAATTCTCTGTGTGAGTTTTCTGATGTTTTTCAGATTAAAAGGCCAGTGGTCATGCACCAAAGAGAAATAAGAGCGCCTTCCCTTGTCCTGAGCAATGAGATATCATCTGCTTGCAAAGACTGTACTCTAATATCTTGTGCTCAGTCTGTGGTGAAATAGAAATACCTTACCGAGGGCTAAACTGAGCTGGTATTAACTCTCCTCCCCATCCTTAACTTCTCGTCTTTTTGCCAAACAAAAGAAGGGTTTTAACATGGACTGCAACACTCACACTTATGTCTTTTTTCCCCCCTCTCAGGTGACTCCATCCTCCAAGATCGTGGGTGACTTGGCCCAGTTCATGGTGCAGAACAACCTGACCAGGGCAGAGGTGGAGGAGAGGGCAGATGAGTTGTCCTTCCCCCTGTCTGTGGTGGAGTTCCTGCAGGGATATATCGGGATACCGCATGGAGGATTCCCCGAGCCGTTCAGATCTAAGGTACAGTTTTTCCTGTCAACAGATATACATACATGTTTTTTCCTTCTTGTAGTTTAATTCTCACACTCATACATTCGGGGTTTCATGAATATTAATTTGAATTATCAAGGCAATTTAGGACTTCCTAATATGAGTAACACACACACACACATACTTTCATGCATTCATTAAAACCACAAAAAAAACCTACAAAACTTTTATCCACTTGCACAAACACATGCAGGAGAGCTCACTTAAAGGCACGTGTTCATACAAGCGGACTCGCACACACACATATTCTGTCACATGCTTGGTTACATCTGACAGTTGCAAACGGTGAAGAAAACCGTGATATTGCTCTGTCCTTTCATCTCCTCTCTGTTTCTTTGCCGCTGTCTGCTTCTCCTGTCTCGTCTCCTCACGACTGCAAACAGCGAGGGAGACACTCTCATGCGCATCAGGGGCCAACAGCTTCAAGCCCGCCTTGGGAGGCTTGCATGAACATAACTTTTTTTTTGTCACGTTCTTCCAAAAACCTGCTGACATATTGGCACACTTGACATTTCCCAAGGAAGAGAAACTATTTTTTTTGCCCCAACTAACGTCTACAGATGTCGAGCGTTTCATGAGCTGGCTGGTGCCCACAGTAAAATGTGAAAAATTTATTGTGTGAGGCCCTGACTACACTTTTCCACAGGACACTCATTATGTCACCATATGTGGCTGAGAATTTAATAGTTTGTGCGCGCAGGTGCCCGGGCAGCTACATTTGTAAACATGTTTGTAGATCTTGAAGTTGTGCAGACGGTAGAAGATAATTTAAACAGAAATAGTCATCCGTTATCTGACCCTTTTTGACAGACAGTCAATGGTCATTTTTCCCTGCGCTGTTTGTCTCTCACATCTTTCCTCCTCCTTGTTTACCTCCGTGTGAAATGAACTCCCGTTGTCCTGTCACCCTTATCGTCAGGTTGTCCCGTCTCCATTCATTGTCATACAGTTAGGAGATGATATGATCAAATATTTGTCATTTAGCTTTTCCGGCAGTCCTGTCCTTTAAAGTTTTGACATATACTATACAACCCCACATCCGCTACCTCTCTATTAGTGTCTCTCACTCGGTTCATGTGTCTCAAAAAATTGAGCACATTGGGAGTCACTCCTATTAGACAAACAAGGGTGGCAGGCTGCTTCTGTATTCATTAAAAATCTTCCTTCCTTCTCTCTTTTATAGCCAGTCTGTGCTTTATGTACTGAAGCTGAGAGAGGCTACCACGTTTCTACATGCTGAAGTTCACATTTTTGGCCACTGAACTTTTTTCTCTACTACCACTTGTGTATTTTAAAGGGGAGTATTTGCATTTCCAACTCTTTGGTGCTGTACAATGCATTTTCCATGAGGTCTAGCCACCTTGCACTATTCATTAAGCATATAACCAGCGTGCTCGAACTGTAGCCTGCATTACAGTGTTTTTCGAAACAAAGCCCCAACACGCATGTAGGAAAGCTGCCAACTTCTCATCTCAGCCAGAAAAGTCGGAGTGTTCCTCTAAATCTCCCCTCCAGACAAGAACCCTGTGTTGAGGAGACACAATCCACCCTGTATATTTAATGCACAAACACCAAGAGGCTTTTTTACACACAGCTTACTGAAGGACTCCTCCTCTCCATCTCTGTGAATCAGTTAAAGTCAGAGTTCAGCTTCAGTGCAAATCAGTTTTGCTTTCCTCACAAAATGTTTTCATTCGTGTGCTTAACGTGCGTGCCTGTGTTTACGTGCAAGTTTGAGATGAATCTGATAAATGTTACTGTCGCTCACTGAGTACTTTTTTGTACTTTTAGAGGATAAATCAAAATAATTGGTGTCAAACTTATATAAGTTAGATGAAGTAAAAGTTGTTCAAAGGGAATAAAGCAAAGCATTTCTTTATTTATTACATTATTTTCCTAAAACAGAGCTGTGTTCTTTGTACGTGGCATCATTTACTGCCACTTCACTGAATCTCTTCATCTCAGTGTTGCAGAAGTGTGTGAGTATGTGGCTCGTTTTGCAAGGTCTAGTGTGACTAGCTCATTAGTTATCAGCTGTGCATTTTCTTGCATGTACACACACACATACATGCACAGCCCAGTGCATTGTTTCATGTAAGACAGTGAAATATCTACATCCCCATGAGCTGTAGCTGAAGGTTATTTTTGCATGCTAGCAGCATGGGAGAAGTAATGTTTCTTTAATGGAGGTTGGTGGCATTAATTAGTAAGTAAGATGCCGTTCCAGCATTATCTCACAAGCTTATTTCAGTCACAAATTTTCCCAAATGCTTTCCAGAAGTTGTGTGCGTGGATGCTTAGGAAAAGTTTTGAAGACAAAGTGGTAATTGAGGAGGGAGAGAATGGACGAGGGAAAAAACAAGAAAGATCGCAGAAAAAGGGAACGAATGAGGAAGACAGTGGGAGGGTTGGAACGGGCCGAGAGTAGCGGCAGATTATAAGTAGACCATCAGACAGAAAGTAAATTCAAGAAATAAGATTATTGTTAAAAGCGCCACACATCCCTCAGAGCGCCACAAAGGAAGAGCAGAGAAGAGGAAAAAACCCAGTGACAGTAAAACACGAGAGTGGGAGTGTGGTGTTGAGCGGTTTTAAGAGAAATGAGGAGAAAGAGCAAATAACCTTGAAGGAAGAGTTTCTCACTCTCACACAGAAACACACTGTCACTATTTGTGTCTCACACTTAAACAATCAAGCAGTTTAGGTGTAAGACATCCTCAGAGACACACTGTTAATGAGCAGGGACTCCATTGCGCCTGCCATCTTTGAAGTGTCTTTCTCTCGCACACACAAATGAGTCAGCTATCTTTGAACTGTTAGCTCTGTGACTAATGGTGCTGGGCCCTCTTTGTCTGGAGATTTCTGCAATGTACACACTCAGAAATGTGGCGATATGTCACACATGCACAGAGACTGGTGAGGGGGTGAAACGCGCGCTGTGCGGTGGCACGCACACACATTTGCAAACATAACATGGCTATATGCACAGTGTGAATGCACACAGGAGACGTGTGATTGATTGGATGTTTAAAGTGGAAATGAGTGAAAATGCGCATGAAGATTACCAATACAGCACTTAGCACATTAGCTTGAACGATGAGTATTTTAATGTGAATTGAGCTAAGATAAACAAAGACACGTGCACACGCACACACACACACACACGTAGCCAAAAAAAACTCTTTGTTTTTAGCCATTTCTGTATATTTCCATTTTCTGGAGCACTGAAGCAGACTAGTGTGCCACTGTGTAGACTCTGTGTCATCAAGAGCTGGGGAAGTCTTCGAAAAGAAAAACAAAAGAGCGGCCTTTAGGCGAAAATGCCTCTGCCTTGACATAATCTCTTCGCCAGACATTATTAGTAGCCTCAGATCGATTGTCTCCACAAGTTGTGTCAGATACCAACAACTGTGTGGGCAGATAAAATGTCATATCATTAGTCTTATAGCAGCCTCCACTTTCCACAATTATCCCCTTTCTTTCCTTCTTCTTGTCTGTCTTTCTCCTTCAGTATTTCTGAGAAGGAACGAGGGTGATGTGTCACATATGCGGCAACACTGCAGTCATCTGTGATAGGCTGATGGTACTTGACTGGAGAGAAATAGATGAATTGAGAGAGTGGGAGAGGTGGAGGGATCTAAAGTGGATATCGCTGCAGATCTTAATACGATGGTGATGCCACTTTTATGCAAACAAAAAAAGAATAACTTGCATTATGTTTCGTGTTCTCTCCGACCGAGTGCTTCTCTCCTCTTCTTTTCCCCATCCCTCAAAAACAGCTCCCCATGTATCTCAATCGTCCTCCTCCCTCCTCTCCCCCAGTGTTTCTCTGTCACTTTAGTGCTCTGTCAGGATGCAGCTTTTATCCAGACGTATGGTTGTGAAGTACAATGTGAAAGTTTTATCAGCGCTTCATCCCACATGCTCCAGAGTCCCGTGGGGATATTATGAGTGAGAAAACATTCAGAAAGACTATATGTTTGACTTTGAATAAAAACTTTTAGTAATCCGTTTGTTTCCCTTGTCTCTCTTCTGTTTTGCACCCTCACACTTTTTTATCTTCTGTTTGTTTCCTCCTCTCCATCTTCCTCACTTCATTCTTCTTTTCTCTGTATCCCAGGTGCTGAAGTCTCTAACACGCATTGAGGGTCGTCCGGGCGCTTCGCTTCCACCTATGGACTTTAAGGCCCTGGAGGAGGGGCTCCGCGCTGCACACGGTGATGACATCACCCCTGAGGATGTGATGTCAGCCGCCATGTACCCCAAGGTGTTCCAGGAGTTCAAGGAATTTACAGGTGAGTTGGCAGTGAGATAATTCATCTTTGAATTCAGATACTTACACACTAATGAATTGAGAATGGGGGGAAAAAAGAAATAGTTTTCCTTTTTTTTTTTTTTGGTAATGTGAATTTAATCAAATTGGATCTCTTATTACATGTGTGAGTTTATGGCATTTGCTCTCCTTCTCACATACTCTGACTCTCATTTGTAATATTACTGGTGCCTGAAATTAGACGCCCAACCTTAAATCAGAAACACTCATTATAAAGTTCAACCATTAGGTAGAAATGCTTTTAGTTGTTGTATTTGGCAGTCTTACATATTGAAAAACAATCACATGCTTCAGATTCGGGGGGGAATGCAGTTTCGCCCCAAAGGGCTAACAACAACAATGACATTCATATGCTACGTAAGGCACATAAGAAACCAGAACAAGGAGTGGTGCTAGGCTAGGAAAGTAGGATAACCAGTGACAGCGCTTTTTTCTAGCAGGTATGAGTCTGAAGTACTTGCAGTAAGTAGCAGGAGGCAGGAAAAAGCAGGGATGTTGCAGGTTTGAGAAAATGCCTTCTAGAGCTGCAGCTATGGGAACATTCAGCTCCCTGGATTAGCACAAGCTTAATCGTTGCTGTTAGGAGAGAGGAAATGTTGGCATTAAAAATGGTTGGGTGCTTTAATTAGAGTACAGTTGTTCCTTCTCTGCTTCAGCTTAATATTAATCACACCCCTGAACCCAATCCTAACCCTCAGTGTTTTCTAATTCTATTTCTCATGTCAAATACTGGCCCTGAACCAGCATCCCCATATTACTCTGGGTCCTGTAACAGTTGTGTGAGATGTATGTGCACTTTCATGTATGAAGCCCATTGAGTATGAAAATTTAAGAATAGACAGTGGAGTTTAAGAAATCATGAACACATCTACATATTGTAGATTTTGGTTCTTAGTTTATTAAAAGAATAATCCCAAAGAGATGATATTAACATCAACTCTGTTCCTCTCACCAGCTAACTTTGGTCCAGTGGACTGTCTAAGCACCAGGCTGTTCCTGGATGGACCCAAGATCGCAGAGGAGTTTGAGGTACACACTTTCTACTAAACATGAATCGGTCATTATTTTAAAAGTGGAGGTCTGCTGATTTTTGCTAGTCAAAATGATTTTGAAAAGAAACCACATGCTTCTGATTCAAAGATATGGGATCCTACTAAATGGGGATGGTCTAATGAAATGCTGTTGCATTATGGGAAATTTGGGCTCCAGTGTTTTGGTGCTTGACCTGCAGTATCATAGGGACTAAAAGGCAGGATGTTTTGCAGCACATATTTTTCCTTTTTTGTAATTATTTGTATCATTTGAAAGTACAATACGAATATTTGAAAAAATATTTTTTAGTTTTGCTCAACAAAGACTTGAACACAGATTAGAGTCTCTGCACTTTTAATTATCCGAGCTGAAATGATTAATTAATAATTAAATTCACAAATGAAGCAAAATCACAGAAATAGTGTTATTAACAGGTGTGTTATCATTCAATTACCCTCACTAATACCATGATAACACATTTGGTATGTTAATAATAATTTATTCAATAATCCATTTTGCCCCTAATTAATTCAGCTGTAATACCATTTCCATAAAGAACAGACATTATCAGCAGGAAGTGATTTTTCCATCACAGCAGATGGCTGAGGTGTGATGCAGTTTGGTGCAGTCACGGTGAAGTGCTGATAACACAGTGGGGAGGACACAGATATTAACACGCTATCAGGGGAACAACAAACAGAATTTCTGATCCCTCCGGCCATCAGATGGGCCTTCCTGCACAAATAACAGATTCATTTTGTCATATGATGTTTGAGAGCAGGCCAATGAAAGGCACCGAGGGCCCATTTCTCAGACCAAAATATAACTCTTACAGATTTCTAAAGCTTGCACCACTCATTTGTTCTCCAACAGGGAGGCAGCTGAACATGCAGACTGATGAAAGGGTAATACAAATGAGTCGAGTCACTTTGCATGCAAACAAATGATTGGCGCACAGGAACGTAACAATCTCTCAGTGAGAGGATGCAATAATTGGCTGTCACTATTAACTGCAAAGCCACAAAAACTGAAACGGAAACATTTCTGGGGAATATTGACGTCTAAGCAGCAAACGATTTCTCGCCAACTCCAAAATGTTACATAAGCAGGCTGGAAAATTGGTCTCAACATACATGAATAAACAGTCAGCAGAAATATTTCAAAGAGAGCCGGTTTGAAGACTCCTTTTTTTATCCAGAAAATGCGGCGCGAACATTTCAGGAGAATGACAGCAGCAACCACTTTGATAAGCAGAACTCAAAATAAAGTGATTGTTCAAGTCCAGATTGAAGAGTGAATCCCGAAGAGAAGTACTGATGGTAACCTCTGCGACAGATGTCAGAATCAGGCATCAGATCAAGGAGAAATTTTGCTTTGCTACTGGAGGAGACGTTGGAAGAGTCTGTCACTCACTATGTCATCAAGTAAAGAATATTTCTTGGTATGATATTCAAAACTTTAAAAGGCTGTAGCAGAATCCACTCTTTTCTAACCTTTACATTATATTATAGAGGGACTTTCTTAACACTTGCACACAGACAGACTTGGAGAATCATAGCATAAGGCCTTGGTTTAGCTCTGCGCTTTATTTGTTTCTGAAAGATAAACTCACACACTACAATATACAAATCTAGTAATACTTAGAGGATAAAATGTGTTGCTCCGCATAGATACACTTGAGAGAAGCAGTGCAGGTGGTTTCACTCTGATGTTCTATTAAGGGTAGTGATGCCGTACAGGAAAAGCTTTAAAACATTTACACAGTAGGACCTGTACCTGTGACCAGATGGCAGCGGTATGAAGCAGTCAAACAGGAGGTGAGGCAGGTCAGATGGTGGCCGTGACATTTCTTGTCTCTCTGTTTGTTTGAAAAACAGGTGGTAGTGTGTGCGAGGGGCAACCTGCCTCTGTGCTACAGGTTATGAGAGTTACACAAAGAGATGAGGCCTGATGTCAAACGTCTTGAGTCTTGATGAGACACCTCAATGTGTGTGACTTATTTTAGGTTACTTTACTTGCATTTGAAAGAATCCATATGAAAGTAAACACAAAAAGGCTAACCACTACACTTCAGTATTATCAACAATAAATACCAGGATTTCTCTGTAAATTGAAACATTTCAATAAGACACAGAAAATGGTCCCTAAATATAAAGGTTCAGTTTCATCAGCTAGTTCTCTTAATTCTAAAGGCAGTGAATCATCCTGAAATTGATTTCCCACCATCTGAAAGCTGTGTTCATTGGATGTGTGGTAAATAAGCTACTAAACTACTTTTTAACAAGACAAAACATCTGGTGTTAATGTTTGCACAGTTAATGCTGACATTTTAGACAAAAATTCAAATACAAATTCAAAGAATTTTTAAAAACATATTTCTGAACAACTTCATTATTTTCCAAGGTGTTTTTAAAACCCACTTTTTGAAAGGACATTTACATTTTGTGAAAGAAAATTGTGTGCCACAGGGACAGGTGAGTCATCACTATTCTCTGCTCCTCAATATTTTTGTTTTCACAGCTTAAATGAAGCGTGTCGTTTAACGAGCACTTTTGTGCGTTGATGGAATTAAAATTTGCATGACAACATGAAAGGGAATCTGCATTCCCTTCAGCCACCTGTTGCCTTTCAGCATTTTCACAAGGTTCCTTGTCTACACTCTGCATCACTCATACTCAGCATTAGTGAGAATAATAATCCCAGAAAAAACCCAACACACATCATTCGCGAGAATTAATCTTTTCCTTCTACATCCCTCTCATTTGGTTCTTTTCATTATTTTCCACACACACAGATTTAACTGACAGTGATTCAGAGCAGCCAAAGGCAACCGTGTTTAATTACTGCTTCATTTCACTGCGGCAAAATGGTTCCAGGCTGGTGTTAATTGATTTTTATATTACGAGGGACATGGGGAGCACTACCACTCCGCTGCTGTATTATTATCAAAGAATCAGGGGCTGCATTGATTGTGCTGATTTAGCATTGACCCTGAAGACGGGCAGTTTTTGAGTATGTTAATTTGGTTTGCAGCCACAGCTCGATGCGTTCTCTGCCATTCCTACATTCCTACCATAAACTAAATTGTTGTCTCAGATACAGTGTTCTTAAATTGAAAAGTTCCACTGAGATGCTTTTGAGTTTGGCGGTCGCTGTGGACAAAGGTTGTAGTGTTTCATCTCCCTCTGGGTTACATGCTTCCTCTAGCTGTCTTTTTTTGCTCATGTAGGTTATATAGACGTATTGGTATTAAATTTAAATGACAATACAAGTAATGACATTACTGTTGAGCAAAACAGATTTTATATCATTTTCCAATTTGCCCATGGCAGGAAAACAGGCGTTCTATCTGTTCCCTCTATAAAATGAGAAACCTTGCATTTAACCTGTCTTAGTTTTCAAAGACTCAGTTAGCTTTTTTTCTTTGAGAAGAAAACTTGTCATTCAAACATTTCCCAAATGCAAAACTGTTGTTTTCTTTCTACCTTTGCTATTCACCTTCCCTTGCTGCTGTTTATCTCATCTCCAATCCATCACAGCTTTTGTCATTTTTAGAACTTTCAGACACTAAACATCACTCTTCACTACGGAAACAAACTACCCCCTGTTGTTGTGATGAAGGGTACTCCCACCAGATCAGGTCTGATTACCGGTGCAGGCAAGAGATGGAATCAAAAACATAAAAAAGTGACCCATCACATGCGGCCCGAGGTTTATGTTTCTTTCCCCTTTTACTGAAGGGGCCAAAAGAAGCTCCTGTGTTGGGACCTCACTGATCTCACTGTTGTCATTCCTAATCCAATTCATTTTAACAAGTGATGTTCATGAAAGCAGGCTCAGGCAATGTGTTACACTCCTTTATGTGGCAGATATATTTCTAGTGGCACATGGTACTATAACAAATAGTGTTTACTTTCAAGATTCAGATTATTTACCATCTTGAAGGAGTTGCTTCAGCGTTCTTTTGTGTGAATGCATGTCGATGGATAATGCACAGAACACTCGCACATGCTGTGTTTGATAGCTGGGGTTATCTCTTGTTAAATCTTAACAACCTGGCATTCAATCACCTATCAGATGTACTTACAATGTTAAAAGACAGACAGACGTCACTGGGGAAAATGTAGTTGCCTCAGTTCCTGACAATCTGACTGTCTGGAGATGTGGGATGTGCACATGTGATGTTACATGATGCTTTGTGTTACATATGTTGGAGGCAGGTTGACTGTAAACCGAGTAAGCAATAGCTGCTGCAACCTTTCTGAGATATCTGAAGAAAACAATTGCTGTCAAATGTACAGAAAGGTGGTGTGGGTGTTGTAGAGTGTCAGTCTGTCTCGGGACTATCAGAAATGGTAATTATTAGGAAGCGCATTTATTTTTATGCTTGTGTGTGGTGGCTTTTGGAACAGTGATTGCTTCGTAGAATTACAGTCAGCAATGTTGATCCAGAAAAGAGCCCCGAGGAGGGAAAATGGCACCGTGTTATCTGTATTATCAAAGCAATTTGGTAAGTTTTAAGTCAGGTTAGTATCTGTAGCAGCTTTGACGGATCTTTCTATGTTGAATGAAAGTGTGTGTATACAGTAGATAAATACCTGTAAAAGCTCATACAATGTTTTCTACAGCATATTAATTCAACAAATGCACAAGGACAAATGAGTTATACAACACTGAATCTAAGAGATAAATCAGCCTTTTCCTTTAAATTATCGTTTATATAAAATGGAGGCAGAATAAAATCCTTTGAGTTTGTGATCGAGGGGCTTTGTTGGGGTCTGTTGTAAATCCACAATGACACCAACAAAAGACGCCAAATGTCCATTACTGATGACTCGTGTAGTACTAATGCAACCCGCTATTACCTGTATATTTGGAACAGAAGCCGTTTATGAGCTCTTGGCAGCTAGCGTGTGAAGTGCACAGCAGAAATCTTGATCAAAACAGATTTAAAGCGCCAAATCTTTTCGAGCGCTGAGCTAGACCTAAAGCCCCGATTTGTTGATGTTGTGGGAAGTAGATATAAAGGCTTTCACACTCAATCATTTGCTATTGTTTAGCACTTCATTTCAAGCCTGTTGTAAATCCACTACAAGAGCCTTATCAACTGAAGTCTGAACAGCAAGCCTTGAAGAGTCCTTTTTGTGTTGTGAATATGGTGGGAGGACACAACTACTACAGCCCCCCCCTTTTTTTTTCCCCCCTTTAAGTTCCTCACTGTTCTGTAAAGACTCAAAGTATATTATCGCAGCTTCTTTCAGCCGATCTGACAAACCTGTCATGTTAAGTTGGACAAAGCCCACTTAGGCATCTCAGAAACTGCTTTTGAAAGACCAAATGACCGCTTTGTGAAACAGCATCTGGAGGCTATTTAGAGTGCATTCATTAACACAAATATACACCTACACATTGGCGACAGCTCTGTCCATCGCTGTCATGCAAGAAAAAAAACACATTGACCTATCTGGCATGTGCTGATGACTCAGGATGGTATTAATCATGTTTGACGGAAAATATAAACACAGATTTTCACAAACATGGACCCAGTCATACACAACCTGCCTGTGCCAATGTGCACAGACACTTAGTTCAACACAGTAATCTCATCACTCACAGGCAATGCAAGACATTAGTTAGGTCATATCAAAGACATGATGTGAGGCATAATGTGAAACTTTCAGTCAGACATACTAGTTCACCAGAAAAGCGTTTTCTGAAATTGATAGAAACTGCTCTGCGCTTCAGGGTAGTCTATTTGAATAAATGCAAGCAGCATCTAAGGGATGTATATGCGAGTACGAGGCTGATATATCACAGATATACGGAACATACATAATGTACAAGAGATGCTATCACAAGTATGGTAATAAGAAGCCAAAACCGGTTGAAGCTGCGTCGTAAGTGATTTTTTTTATAGACTTTTATCAACTTTCAGTCCATTTACAGTTATAGTTCGTTTGAGCCTGTCTAACAACAAATTCTTAAATTAAAAAAGTCCCTTCTTTTTAAATGCCTCAACCAATGAGGAGTTATTTGAACTGACAAATCAGCAGAGAGCACTTTGACTTGATGCTTCATAGACGGATGTTTAAGCAAGCAACTTCTAGTGCCTGACGTCTCACAAATATTTCATTTCAGTTATGTTGATGACTTAAATGAAGTATACACACATTTCAAATGCTGTTTTGTTCGGCCAGTGTATTAAACAACTGGAGCAGTTTCCAGATGCCATGATACATACAAATTCTAAGAATGTAATTAAGTATAAATATAGTACATACTGTACTGTTTAAAATCATGATTGGGAGCGTCTGAATAGGCACTCAAGCTGTGTAACTAGTTGCAGAAGCCAGTTATAGAATATAGAATTTATTGGCATGCATATTAGTTATTAGTGACTGGTTAAAGGCTTTGAACACAAACAGTGATTCCTGGTATTTTGCGTGGAGCTGGATTAAAGTCAGTTGACACTGACTGAAGCCAACCATAGAAGGAGGTGGGAGATTTGGACTAACAACTTATCAGCAGGCTCTGTGTGTAGCAGGTAGCGGTGAGTGTACGAGCTTGTCAGATTCATTTATGCCATTGAAAGTCTTAATGCAAGTCTGATGTTTTAGATATGAACACTGAGCATCAAAGTTGCCTTTGTAGCTTCATATAAAACTGGCTTGCATACACACTGTTACATGCAGACAAAATAACCTTCAAAAGGTTCATAAATCATGTGCAACTCCCTTCAAAGAGACACGTACTGTATTTTTCATGCGAACAGTTGTGAGGAGGTGTAGGGTTGAAGCCACACAGTCGAAAAAGGGAAAGCAGTTTTGTGTTTTTGCAAAGAGCTGCCAAGGGCCCGACAAAACGGCATGGAGAGAAGTTCAGTGCAAAGGAGGGTGGAGAGAGAAAGGTAGAGCTGACTGGGCGCCGGAGAGGAAGGAAAGACGTGCAAGTAAGGCTTTGTTTCCAGACGAGGAGTGAGGGAAACTGATGAAGAGTTGAAGCACCTGGAGAAAGTGAGAGGCAGAGTGAAATTGAGATCAATACATACCTGCAGCAGCGTGTATTTTCGTCTTTGCACAGAGACTTAGTTTGGAATATCAATGGAGACTCAGCCACTGAGATAGCAACGAGAGAAAACAAAATTGGGGGGGGGTGGGGGGGTCGAAGAAAAGGGGTGGATAGACAGAGTGGAAAGACAGAGAGCCACAGACAGATAAAAGCGGCAGATGAGGGAAATTAATAACGGCATGAGAGACAGAGTGCTTTCAGAAATAGGTAGCAAAATAACAGTACAAAATGGAAAGCTGTGACACATGGGAGGATTGACAAAGAGAGAGACTGAAAGCCAGACAGAGGGAGTTGGACAAATGGAGAGACGGAAAAAATGAGTTTCCGACCGGCGAGATGAGAGATTTGAGAAGAGGCGTGAGATAAATGAAGAAGTACAGTGGCCGGTGTCGAGGGAAAGACTGGCAAGACAGAACGCAGCAGTGACCAGAATTGATTAGAAGGACAGCGCCTGTCTGCTGTTGATACAGACAGATAGAGTAATGTCTTTGTCTTAAAACAACACTTTTACAGGTGGTAGGTAAAGTCACAGTTTGCCGTTATACTAAAGGCCAGAGAAATGTTTTTATATCCTCCCGTCTGCCATTTTATCTCCCTCTCACTCACCCTGTCTGTCTCTTTATCACGGTGAATGTCACTCTGCCTGCACTGCCTCTCCCTGTTTGATGTCAGGACTGATACGTCTGGTGTAAACACACAGACCGAGATAAAGAATAGACCCTTGTTTTCTTGGTGGTTCTGTGTACACAAAGAATACAGTCAGTGTTTGTCACAAGTCTTTACACAGACTGCTGTAGAACTGCTGTGTTTTTTATCTCTCTCTTCAAAATCCATTTTTAGTCAATAAAATGTCAAAATAAATGTCAATTGCCCCAAGTAAGGTCTTGAAAAATCGTAGGCGCGTTTGGTTAGACTATTATGGTGCTTTCACCCCTCGCCTGTTTGGTATGATTGAAACAAAGTGGTATTTTTTTCTGTCAAGTTTGGTCTGTTTAGGCTGCTGTGAAAGCTGTCAATTAAACATTTCAATCCCATGAGGTACATTTTGCAGACAGTTAGTCAAACAAAAATGGACAGCTGATACGTGCAAACTGTCATTAATTTGATGAAGTGTAATTAAAAAAAACTTGCCCATTAGTGTAAATTCCAAACTCTTACCAAACAAAGATGCTACATTATTTGTTTTATTTATTAAGAAGTTAAATTTTAGTGAGACTAAATGAGTCCCCTCTCATGTTTCTCTGCTCTCCACCAAGTGCATGCTGGGAAACATTCCAGCCCGGCCTGAGGGTGAAAAGAAACAAAGAAGGAAACATTGCGCTTGTCTCACTCCACTAACTTCACTTTTTTAATTTCACCAAGCTCTGCAGTCTCTTTTATTGCTTTAGCTGGACTTGGGAGCTAGGCACCCATGTATTAATTTCAATTTTCTAACATAATCTAATTTCTCTTCCTTCTTTCTACATACCCTCCCTCCTTAATTCTGTCTCTTGTTCTGACCCTCCTCTTCTCTCTGGCTTTGCTTCATCTCAGGTGGAGCTGGAGAGAGGAAAGACCCTCCACATCAAGGCGCTGGCACTTGGTGACCTGAACAAGGCGGGCCAGAGAGAGGTCTTCTTTGAGCTGAATGGACAGCTGAGATCTGTGCTGGTTAAAGACACTGTCGCCATGAAGGTACATGGGAGGATAGGGAGGGGGGTTTAAAGGTTGGTAGCTGGATAAATGATCAGGGAATGCTTAAGAAAATAAAATATGTCTGCAGGTAAGTGATGAATAGACGAATAACAGGAGGAAAGTGATGTTTTCTATGTCAAACAGTGAACTTGGCAGGTGATTTTTTTTCTTCATAGAGGAGGAGCAATGTTTGGATGGACTTTGAATGACTGTGAATGGATCATTGGCTGGATGAGTGGATACATGAGGGCAGGTGTGAGTGGATGGGAAAAATGAATGCATAACATCTCTTGTTGTCACCCAGGAAATGAAGTTCCATCCCAAAGCTCAGAAGTCGATCAAGGGTCAGGTGGGAGCACCCATGCCTGGAAAAGTCCTGGAGGTCAAAGTGGAAGTCGGTGCTAAGGTTAGTTTATTTTTAACCCACTTAGCCGCTTTTCCCTCAATATTTCAGTTTTTATCAGATTGTCTTGGTTTCATGGGGCTTTTACCTCAATTTCTATTGTCTCTCTCAATTCTAGATAATTTTATGTAATCTTCAAAGTTCCTTGTTAGTCATATTTTCAAACCTTATTTTATTAATACAAAGCTTTAGCTGTTTTTATTTAATAAATTAAGTGCTTTATATTTCTCCATAAAATGTTGTGTTGGCATTGGTCCCATTCAGCATTTGAGGTGTAGGGCTGTGTGTTGTTTCCAAATGAGAACTACTTTATAAGACACTACACTGTACTAAGATACTATAAATGAAAAGCTTGAAAGAACAAGTACAAGACAGAGATCAAGGAAGAGGGAAGATGGCTGGGTATTCAATGCCAACCCCCAGTACTTAACAACATTTAATACTCAGGGCCAGCTAACTTTTCAATGCTATAAGCAATGAACTTAAATTCCAGTCATCTCCCTTGTATAGATGTGAACACAGAAATCTCAGAGACTGATAATGTCAAAGCACAGACAAATAACACTCCAACTACCTACATACAGTAGCAGTTATACATTGGGTGAACGGTCCCCTTTAAATTAATACCTACATTCAGAGTTGGCTGTTTTCATGACTCTGATGATATGTTCAGGCTTTGCATCTGTTGTTAGAATGTTTATTCAGAAGACTCCTCTTTGTGCCCTTTGCTAGTAAATCTTTCTTGTTAAGCTTCATCTACAGTGCTTGTTCAGTGAACTGTACACGTGACTCATGTTTTTAATACTCTGTGAACTGTCTTTATAATCATGACAGGTGGAGAAGGGTCAGCCGCTGTGCGTCCTCTCGGCCATGAAGATGGAGACCGTGGTCAACTCCCCGATGGCCGGGACCGTTAAGGCCGTTCATGTCACGACCGACGCCTCCCTGGAGGGAGATGACCTGATACTAGAAATCGAGGAGTAGAGCAATAGAGCAGTGAGACGGAGGGGGGAGGAGTAGTAGTTGGTAGGAGTTAGACAATCTCATTCTGGAAATGATGAGGTGGAGGAACAGGAAAAAAAACAAAACAAGAATCCTTTTTTGTTTAATGACAGCTCTCATCTGTGGCGGTACTGTGGGATAGTTTGGTCCCCAATTTGTACATATTCTGTTTGGTTACACAGTGGTTACAAAATGAAGCAAAGCTCTACACATATCCAGACACCTGAGGGGGGTAAGAGTAGATAATGACAATCCTAAATAATATTTACATTTGGTACTAATACCTTCTTAAAATTGTTCCACTAATCAAAGAATTTAATTCTCCCAAGAGCTAAGTTATTCCCTCGGTGTGGTGATTGGGTAAAAACTATATATCTCAGAACATCTATCTTTGACATACATTTACATCCTGTTGACTTGTAGAAAGCACATTTTAGAGTAACATTATATATATATATGAATTGTGATACATTCCATTACTGCTAATGCTAGTCTTAAATGTGATGCACTACAGAAAGAGCTAATCATGTGTAATACTAACAGGGTCGTAACAGTTTCAACTAAATGCCACAATTTCCACGTCTGTGCTGTTGATGTTGCCTAATATATTCAAATTGTGTAGGTGAAACTTAATATTGATGACTACTAAATGTCCTGAAAAATGTTTTGCTCTGTAGTCAGTAGGGTTCAGGAAAATAGACTTAAGGACATATTACCAAATCATTTTTTTCACATGGGATCAATATTTTCATTTTTTCAGTACTATGACCATTACAAGGCATTATCAATCACTGTTTTGTTTTTGGGTAGATGAAAACTTTTTTTTCTTTGAAAAACACAACAAAGTACACAGGGCTGAAGGAAATAAGTCACTATTTTGTCCAACTTTTTTTTTTTTTAAGATTTGTGTGTGGTAAAAATATATTTTCAGAATAAAAGAAGCACAGGAAAGCAAGTGGCACAATTTTAGATTGACACAGATATACATGCCAGAAATGTCATATATTGCACCAAAGTGAAAAATATATTCTGTTACTGTATCAGTCATGGTAGACGGTTTATTTTTGTGAACGATCTGAGCCGGTGTTGAAAATTTCATTCACACCTATCATGAAATTCCTAAAGCAGAAGGAAGTTGTAGCAGCATTGTTGAAATGACGCTGGTGGCCATGTTGGAAACACCCAAACAGGATTAGAGATGTGATTTTTACAAAGCACCTCTGTTACGGTTGGTTTAAATGTATCTTTTTTTTTTCTCTTTTTTTTTTCTTTAATCCAAAGCCAGCTCCAGGGTGGCCCACTAAAACTAATTCAGCTCTATCTGCTGTATCATTTTAGAGGAACAGTCGGCACATTCAGGTAGCTTTTAGGCCTCTTATACTGTCTCTGGTTTAATGGTGTGATGTTGAAAAGTTGTCAGAGGAGCAGTTCCAACCCGTCTTTTCAGAACCAAGCAGAGATTATGGTGAATGGTCTTGTGTCTGCATGGGGATTTTAATGCTAGGTGTAAATGGGATTACATGGTGGTGTAATGGAGGCATGTGGTGTTATTTTCTGAGGCTCTGCTGATTAATTTATGAATTAATTCTCTGTCAAATGATGTGAAATTAGCCGGACTAATAAGAGACTCTGGAGACTCCCAGTAGCAGCACTCTGCTTTATATTTCTAATGCGCGCATGTGTTTGCATAAATGAGTCTGTGTGTGCGCAAGCAAATCTTAAGACAAAAGTCAACCACTCCCCATATTGTTGCATCTCCAGAGCTGAAATCACAGTCTAAAAGAAATGAAATATTCATATACACACACACTCACACACACGCACAGATGCAAAATATTCATGCTAACACTCCCAGCCCTTGAGTGCTGCCTGGATCAAAAGAAAACAAAACCAAATACACTGCACAGCTACGTCTCCATAGTAACACTGCATCCAAAACATCTAACAACTACTCAGCAACCCTGTCAGATGATGATTTTAACTTTTTTTTTTTTTTTTTTACTGCTGTCAGCTGCAGGCCTTTAACTGTCTGAAGGTCTTGCACTTGTATATCTATGCTGATGTCAAACTGAATGTTTAGCTGACCAGTGAAAGTAGAAGAAGAACAAGCGGGGGGAAAAATAATCACATCTCAATTACAGTAAAATAAATAAATAAATAAAAAGTGTCAGTCTTTTTGTAATACATGCAGCGTTTGGACAGCAGGCCAGAGAACACGCCGTAACAGCTTACTTTCCCAAAAAAAAAACATCTGTGCGCCCTCAACAGAGTGCATCGATTGAAACACAAAATTGAAGTATCAGTTTGTACTTGACTGGGTTGTTTCCAGCATTTTTGCTCCATTACCTTCGAGAATGAGTCCCCTCTTGAACTATGCATCAATATTGAGCAGCGATGCCACAGTTAATTAGAACACTGATGTCTCCTCGCTCCCCCCAGCCTGCTGCCGTGCCTCACTGTACCTCCTGGCTTTTGCAAACTGTATTTGAAATCTTCTGAAAGAGATGGAGATGAATGAGCGTTTCTGACAAGCTGTTGCACAATACTGTTATATACTGCAAGTTCCCCCTCCTCCTCTTCCTTCCCTTACCAGCTCTCCCTGTTTGTGCTTTCCACGCCTCATCTATCCGTCTATCCAACCACCTTTCATCATGTTTTCCTCTCCCAAACGGTTTGAAATTTGCACATGTAGGATGGTGGCATCCACTCATGCAATAATGTATCGCAATGATTCCCTGTCTTAGCCAGCAGTGATTTTAACAACTGTGGTTCTAACAATGTACTACTGTTCAGTGTCTAAAAAATGAAAATAAATTGGAGAACTATTATTTGTTTGAGAAACGCTGACCTGTTCCTTCTGTCGCAGGCTATGGAAATAGGGTTTGTGACATCTCTTTGTTTCTTTTCCTTTGTGTGTTTTTATGAAACCAACCAAACTGTTTATTTACTTTCTCAGTTTAACAGACACGACCCCCTGCAGATTCCAAACATCTCTGTGGAGTTTATATCGAACATGTTCACTAGTTGTAAAGGTCGTTTGTTGTCTTATTTTTAAATAATTTGAAATCAACATCTTAGTGATTTCGATTAACTGAAGTAGTTTACATTTATGCGTTAAAGATCGTATGTGTTAGTCCTAGGAAAAAAAACTATGTCTGAGCTGGAGCGCACAAAAAAGGGAAACTAATGCTATCAAATAAAAGCGATAATTGTTCTTGTTCTGTACTCACAAATAAAGTTAACTATAACTGATTCTGTACTGTGGTGTTGTGTATTGAATATTGCACACAGTAGGCAAGAGATTAACTTTGATCACTGCAAGAATAAAGTCAAAGGACAGACTCTCGTGTGATCCTGACCATCAAGGTCTCACTACAAAGCAGACAGATCAGCTCAATGCATGCCAGGGAAAAATATATATATATTACATCTCTGAAAGCTTGAGTTTTGCATTTCTTATCATCCTGTCAGCTCACACTTCTTTGAGGATAATGTGTCCAACTAGTAATTAGATTTCAGCAATAAATGTTTGAGTGAAAAGACAAGTTTCACAAGCCAAAACCCCGTCAGATCAATGCAGTGTCATTTAATTAGACTCTACAATCTCATCACATCTATTACCATAATGTGACAGACGTGCTGGATTGTCAGTGCCAGTCCAGTCTTTGGGTTATTTTACATAAGCATGCTTTTCTTATTCTCTCAATCCACCTTCCCTGCACATCAGAATTCAGTTGGTGTCTCGCTGTGTTGAAGGATTTGCTTTGTTTGGCGCTTTCTCCAAACAAGTTAATTCCCATGTGACTAGATGTGGATCAACCCTGATACCCCGCTGTCTTTAAACAGGTTCTTTTAGATCTGATTAAGCACCGATTAACCACACTAAATCAATCAAGCCTGTCGCTCAACTGGTGTTATTGATCAGCCGCCACTTCCGCTGTTGGACGTGGGATTGGTGGTGAGGCCGATCATTCTGGCAGCAGGCGCTAGTTGACATTCTCAAGCTTGTGTATGGATTTAGCGAAGTGCAGGCTCGCTAATAACAACACGCCACTAAGCCATGCGCTTTGTAAGCTGGGTTAAGTGTTCGTGTCCGCAGAGGACATGTTGCCATGGCGCTCAGATGAAAGAATAGCTAGATATTTAATTGCCATCACATTAAATCACAGGGGCAATCGTGTAGCACGGTGGATGTTATGACCCGCTTG
>JBAJHX010000042.1:11275008-11290521 GCA_037176925.1 Amniataba percoides | reverse complement strand
AAAGTGAATTGGTGTTTCTAGCCTCTGTTGCTGGTACAGGTTGTTCCACACACACACACACACACACACACACACACGCACACACACACAGTACAGCACATTGACTAAAATAGGTCTCTTTGGTCCTCACTCAAGACTGCAGATCAGACAGCAGGGCTCTGCCCAAAGACTTCAGGGTGCAGGCTGGCTCGAGGGGAGTTAGAAGGTTAGAAATGAAGCTAGGGGCCAGATCGTGTAGTACCTTCAGAATAATCTGTAAAAATCAGTTTGAACACTAACAGCCAGTGTGCTGAGGCCGAGTCTGACGCCAGACACAACCTGTGCAGCTGCACACTGAACAGGGACGCAGCTTTTGAGTACAGAGAAACAGTTCTCATCTTGAGACAGTCTGACTGCACAACTCTTTAAGCCCAAATGTCAAAACTTTAAGAAGCTGGAACAGACAGTGTGAAAAACTTCTTCAGACAGTTTGGCTGCAGACTTGATCTCAAAGAATAAACTTAAAAAACACTTACCAGGATGTGTCAGTGTATTTAACTCTTTTCTCTTTCAAACTAAAAACACAATGTAAAAGATTTAAAAGAAAGATTTCACTTAACGTTTTTTAAACTTAATCCCTAATATGATGACGACGTCTAACTTGTACAGAGTGACACAAGTGTCCTCATGACTAGAGTTTCACAGAGAAAGCTTAATGATGAACACACCTAAACTTAAGATATAAGTCTTTATTGTAAATGACTGAATTTCTTTCCACCTAAAGAAACTGTGCTGTTGAGGTTTAGGTTTGTTTAATTTTGCAATAATTTGCGCAGTAATGCAAAGATTATTTGAATCAATCCATCTCTCTGTATTTTGCTGAGGAATATCAGAGGCAGGTAAATAAAAGTGGCTCAGAGTAACTTGCATTGAATACGGTCTACAGGCAGGAGCAAAAGTAGTTGAGCAACGAAATGACTGAAAGAAGAAACTAAAAAAAAACTCTGTCACTGATCTAAATCCTACAACCCCGTATCTCCAAATCCCTTTACATGACAGATTCTCCATCCTGTTTCTCCGAGCCAGCAAGTAGTATCACCCCATCTTCTATTATAGGCTGCAAACTGCTTATTTATCACCTTCTCCTCGTGCATTCATATCTACCTCCATCACATTTACCATCTTTGCACAACACGTTACTCTCATTCTTTTTTAAAGTCTTCTACATAAACCCCTTTTTTTGTAAGGTATTTCTTTCTTACGTTTAAATGTAATATTTTTATTTTCAGGACACTCTGACCTTTGTGTCCTTTGCTATTTCAATATCAGTAATCTTAGAATTTAATCTTCTTGTACCTTTGCACTGTCTAAATTCCTCCAAATGGGGCCACACGGGGCCATTAGAGACTGAGAAGCAGGAGTCTTTCACTAAAGACCTTTGCTTAATGCAGGTGGATCAGTGCTTCATAAGAAAGCTTTGGGATGAAGAAACGATCAGATCAGGGTCAAAGTTAAAATAAAGATAGATTTTCTGTTTCTGCTTCACCACATTAGCTGAAGAGAACTGATCCCTTCTGCTTGCACTTCATTAACTGCGTACGCAAAGACACATGCCAGCACACACACACACACACACACACACGTGGTTGTACGCTGGTATCGATTCTGGTAAATTAAGATTACCTCATCACCCAGCCAATAAAGGTGGAGGGTTCAGGTTATTAGGGTGTGTGTCTGCCCATGTGTGTGAGTTTGCTGCAGTCACTCTTCTGGTATTTCTCCCAAAAGAAGACAGAAGATCTCATTCTGACAAAAAAAAAATGCAAATGAGCAGCCGACAACACTGAAGCTCTTTGCGCAATCCCTTTGATATTAACAATGACTAAAATGGCCACTTGTGTCGAGGACTTAACGTTCTAATCAAGTGGAGCTGTACGCCGCTTTTAGCCACACAGACATAAACCATATGGCGAAGCTCTCATCAAACCTTCAGATAAAAATAATTAGCAGTCGTTGTCAGCACAAAATATCAAACAATGTGAACTACCTGCCACTGCATGAAACAGCAACACATGGAGCAAACCAGCGGCACGTAGAAGGAAGGCAAGCGCCCAGCAGGCTGAAGTCTATCTTTAGACTCATTTTTGGACTTGGATTTGTGAAGTGGGCAGAAACACAACTGCTGAATGAGCAAGTAAGCGGTTGAACTGGAGTCTAACACTGCTAACACTTAGCAGAATAGGAGGACAGCTTTTCTTTCTATCTTTTAGCCGCCCATGTGATCAGAAATAGCTTAATACGGCTATAAGCACTTTAATTCAGACTTGTTGTTTCCATTAGCTGCCTGACAGATGATGGCAGCAACTGTTTACATCTATAAAAAAAAAACAACAAAATGCATATTTTATAAAATACTTTCTCATCTTTATCAATGTCAAAATATTTCCTATTTTCCTCTCAATCATTTAACTGATGCTATGGTTTCTTCTTGGCAGGACAGCCTCAAGTAGTAAATGACTGAGTTTCAGGTTTTTGGTGACTGATGCAGAAATAGTCCTCTTTACAAAACCAGGAATTTTAAATGGAATCAAGACTCAACCTGTAACATTAGTAATTAAGCTGAATTGCAAAAACAAGACAAAAAAATGATCTTTGTAAAAATAAAATTCAGGGAGATGAAGAAAAATGGTTTATTTCCTCTTTCATGATGGCAAAAAACTTGCTTTAAAAATGGATAAATATATGCCTGCTGTACACTTCTATTTTACATCATGAACTGCATTTGTGTTTTCTGCCACGGTCCCACTGAATCTGACCTTCTCTTCCTACACTCCTATTCAGAAACATCCAAGTGCACACAGTGACGACACATGGAGCTTTTCATTCAGCCACCTCTCTGATTTTCCTGACAAAAAAAGAAATAGCTTCCGAATCTGCTATTGAAGACAACAGCTTTGCTCCCCCGCCCCAGGCTCATGTATAAGAATTAAAAGGAAGTAGAGATCAAAACACCAATTTTAACAATGATGAGGAGGAGACTGCTGACACTTGAAGGACATTTTATGCAGAGAAAACACTCAAGGTCTCAACAGTGCTGATTAAACCTTGAAGTGTTTTATGCTCTTGAAAAGGCTTGAAAGGTGTAACTTCTCAGTACGGCTCTGCTCGTGTAAAAGGTCTGCAATACTGTTTGCAGTCCATTATTTAGAGGCTTGTGTATTATTTCTTCATTAAATGCTTAATCGTTGCCTTGTGCCCATGCCACACCCACACACTGATCATGGCTGTTGCCTTTAAAGCTGTATATGACGATTCCTCAGCCTTCCTGTCATATCAGAACTCTGTTCATAAAGCGCAGAGTAATCCATGATTGCATATGTTTTCAAATGCATACACTTATGCTGACTGGATTACGTAGATTTCATGATTTAGCTTCTGAAGTAATTTCCTTATATTTTAAAGTAAGATGCAGCAGCTGAATGTGGGCCAGTGTCAAGTTCAGCGACATTTACAGTCCTTGAAAATGACGGCCTGTACCGAGTCCAAACCTTTCAACAAACTCTTTAGAGACAGGCTATTTATGAGGCATGTATTCAGTGCAGTCCCCATAGAAAATCTCAGTCAAACCTCCACTTATAGAAAGAGTGACGGCCATTGTTTATCAGGAGCGATCAACCAATGAAAACCTTTATTCAGCATGTCTCTGCGGGTTCATGGACTGCTCTTGAACCAACAACTCGCGTCTTAATAGCCCATGAGATTTCTGAAATAGAGAATCCATCTGTTAAATGCGCCCACTGTCAAAACAAGAGAATTGCAGTGCCAGAGGCCAGAAACCTTAAAGCGCAGAACGAGTCACGAAAACCCCGACACGTATTACAACTGAAGACACATGTCGAGAAAAGTAAAGGCTGAATTCAGAAGCAGCACTCGAGCTCGGTCTAACGTTTCAGGGAAATGACTGCTCTGAGAGTGAACAGAGCAGAAAGTTCCCTCAAAAAAAAAAAAAAAAACACCACTGACTGAGACAATGAAGATGGCAGGGTTTTCATGGGTTTGATTTTTTACTATTTCACTGAGAAAAGTAGTCCAAATATAAATCAAGGTGCCACCCCTCGATTTTCTACAATATTTGCAAACCTTTCGCATCTTAGAGGATCACATCTGAATCCTGTGGAATGCATTCATTATTCTCACTATTGAATCAAGGGGGCCTGTAGCAAACAGCATCGGTGCTGCGTTGCCACGTTCATATTTGATTGAACGTGTAGCTCAGGGAGTCTGGCTCTTCCCCAAAAACAAAACACACCCGGCGAATGTTGAAGGAATTATTCAAGTCTTCTCTCTGTCTCACAAGCACGCGCACTTTTTTCGCTCTCTCTCTCTGGGATTGGATGAAGTCTGCCACCACTGCAACAAACACAAACCTCTCATATCACTGGGTGAGTTCACAGTGTTTGCATATGATATTGTACAGAAACAAAGTCCCTTAGAAATGACATTGATTAATATATAATTAATCTTTAATTATGACTACCTCACCACTGAAATCTGGTCTTCTTTAACCTTTGCCCAACTCTGTCTATCCACTGTTTTCCCTTTTTTTATATCTGCTGCTGGTGGGTGTGTTGGATAAAACACTCTCCGCTCCTTTTGCCAGACAACAGGAGATGGAGAGGAGAGAGAGCCGGCGGCTTCATGAAAGCAGAGGACAGAGCCGAGGCATGAGAGGGAGGACGAGGGGAGAGAGACTACAATGTGGAGAGAGTGAGGAGCGAGGGATGAAGCATTTGATTGATGAGCAGCGGGAAGAGGAGAGGTGATGAAGCCAGCGTTCATGTGTGTGTGTGTGCGTGTGTGTGTGAGAGAGAAAGACAGAAAGAAAGAAGAGAGACTACAAAGTGGATAGAGAGAGAGAAAGAGAGAGAGAGGAGGCGAGGCACACGGCTCCCTCAGCGGCGAGGCTTTGTCCTGTATCTGTTACCATGTCTTGCTTTACACACACACACAGACACACATACACACACAGATATTTTTTTCCTAAAATGCCTTTTTAGGACCAGCTGTTCCTTGGTAACTAGCAAGGCCACTGCTAGCACATTACAGCTACGCCTCCACCACACACACGCTCACACACACTCGCTCACACTCACAGACACACACACAGTCCTACAATTCCTTCCTAGCCAGATGTTCGTTCACACACACTCAAGAGCAACAACAAAGAAACAAAAGAGATGTGTGTGTGTGAGAGAGAAAGCACTCTGTATCTGTGTGTTTGTGTGTTTATGAGAAAAACCATTTGGAAAAATAATTTAAGGAAATGGGTTGTTACAGGATAATAAACATTATTCATGAATATCATAAAGCTAGTAGCTCTGTGTTTTATTCCCGAGACATAATTCTACAATGACAATATTTTATTTTATTTTCATTTCAACTCATGGCTAACATGGATTTCTCCTCCACCCCCAAAACGCACACACAAACACACCTGCCACATTACATAAACAACAGCAGCCATAAAACAGTGCAGCTGTAAATGTCAACTTCTCAGCACAAAACTTTCATTTGACTGAAACTACAAATAAGAAGGCACTGTACTGTAGAATTTGTTGTTTTCCAATATTTAGCGCTGGTACTCGTAATTTTCTCGCCTGGCAGAAGTGATTCGTCAGGCCGTTTAGGCTTATCTCACAAAAATCTGATCTCAGAAACCTGCAGACTGCCTTGTGTTGCACTGCTCTGGGAATACTTAAACAACAAACGCAGCTAAAAACTTTTCTTCATTTTCGCGAGATTTACTTGGGGACTGGGACTGATCCTCCCCTGCCCTTTCTGTCTTTGGTCCGTACCCAAACTTTGAGGAGATCAGCTCCAGCCTCGGTCGAGGTTTGCCTGCCAAAAGTGCCACACGAGAGGGGTTATCCCGTCGGATTCTCCGTGCCAGGGAAGATCAACGGAGCACAGATAAGTGCTATCGATGTTGAATTACACCCAGCTGGAAAACAAACATAACACGAGTCCCTCGTCAGCCGCAGAGCGAGGAGGAGAATGGCAGAGAGGATGGGAGATAAACCTCCAGAAATCCAGGCTGGAGCCAAGCAGCAGCCATATTAGATGCATCTCAATGACGGCAATCCACTGATGCAGAATACATCCAGTTAGAATGGAAGCAAGCATGAAGCCCCGGTCGGCCATTGGGGCTGAAGTGATACTAAAGCTACTATTAAAGCCTCAGTCTGGGACTTTGCCTTGACATGGGTACTTAGATGTTTTAAGCCCATGACCCAGATTCTTAAACTGGCGACCTGGAAAGTCTCCTGCCCCGCAGCGGGTCTCAGACTCATTAAACCATACTGCTGATGTCAGATGGCCAGTTATCTTTTGTCCGAGGGGTGACTAATCACTGTTTAAAAAGCCGAGAGATGTGGTGTAAATAGATTCATTTTTTGCAGACAGGTTCTATCAGTTTGTATTGATTACAGTTTATTTCAGGAAGGTGAATGTCTTATCTCGACAGTCTCAAATGCCATGCTTTGAGTCAAGGTTGTACTATGGATTGGGTAACTGATTATACCATAGAAACATTTATTTCTGCCTGTCACCCGTTTTGAAAAGGAACGAGAGCACCTTCCACCACACGCTGTTATCCTTTGTATCAGGGCCTGTTTGAACAGCTTGTCCCTGGTGTGCAGGTCTATCAGCAGCCAGGTGAAATGAAAAGAATTTGAATGCATAAAACAAATAAACAGCATGACATAAAGATGGACATACATAGCTTGGGTATAAAAATCAAGCAATGCACAGGATGTGCACAAGATGATGGATGCTCGTGTTTTTCATGATACAAAGCACTGAGGTGTAGCATTATCTGATATCTCTTTTCCCCATGATAGACAGTGAAAGAGGAGCTGTAGATAAAAGAAAGCAGAAGAGTTAAGAAAGTTTTTTTTTTCCCTCGCAGACCCAGATCATACAATAGTATGGGGATGAGGTTCAGTGGCATTTCATGGAATCTGAATGTGGTCTAATAATAATAGTAGTGATTTATGATACCAGGCTATACAAATAAAAATGCGTTGTACACGTGCAAATCAATCTTAGCAGTCAATCTTCAGACTGAACTCTCCTGCAATGCAGCGCTGTCAGCTCAGCCACGAGTCAAACATTTGTACTGAACTGCACAAAACAAGTTGAGCCAGCAGCATATTGAAGTTAGCAGTGACGAGGGTAAGGCACTCGCTCCTTGACGTATGTACTGAAATGCATCTGAATAGAGATGCTTAGCTTAGATAAAGTGAACAAGTCTGTGACCGTGAATCTCTGATCTAAAAGGAAACAATATGAATCAGTAGAGTCAATTAGCAATTTTCACCACTTCAACAGTAAAGAGCCTGAAAATGTATGAGAGTTGAAGAAAAAAAGGAAGGAAAAAAAAAAAAGCTTGACTAAGTAAGGTCTTATATGTCTGTTCAGTCAGGCTGGAACCTGATGATTCATATTATCACTCGTCATACTATTCAGTACAAGTGCCCTACTTAGATGTATGCATTTGTTACATTCTTCCATTCAGTTATTCAGGTTTTTACTTTAATTTGTCACCAGCCAGTGTGTGTACTGCACATGTAGTACACCCCCCTCCGTGTTTATCCTCCTGGACTTGGCATTTTCCAATCAGAGCCTTGAGGGGAGTCACTCTAACCCTTCATAAATGAGATGCAGCGGGGCGATTTAAGGCTGCCTTAGCTCTCCTGACAGCCTGCTTGTTACAGTTGTCAGCCAGCTGAGGTAGTTTGACACCTGTAATCTCGGTTGCTACGGTTTTCAGCCAATTTCCGTTGGCAGGGCTCATACTGCCCAGCCAAGCAAGAAGGGAGAAAGTGACAACTGACTTGACCACTGAGTTGTATAAAAGTGGTATCATCAACTTAATACACACCCTGAAGGAGATTCACCTCCTCGAGAAAACATCTGTCTGTCAGTTCAAGACAACATTACTTGTGTCAGTTATTAGTGACATTTCATTTTTGTTTGTTTTTGCTAATTCAACTGCATAAATAGTTCCATGTATAATATAAGAAGCACAATTATGTGATATTTGACAAAAAATCAGTACAATATTGTGGCAAATCAGTTTTTCTTTTCTTTTCTTTTAACATTTACATTTATATTTTTTACAAAAAGAAAAAATAAGAGACAAGAACACTGTATGAAAAAAAAACGAAAAAAAAGTCTCTGATGCCCTTGTGTGATTTGCCTGCTGTGTGACGGCTGCTTTAACTTGTGGTTAGGCAGCGTATTGTGCCTTAAGTTCAGACTCAGCAGTGCATGCAGTGTGTATCGTTTGTTGAGGCTGTATCCAGGCAGTGAAGTGCACTTAATGCTGTTAAGTTGAACCCAGTAGTGCGTGTCCTGCATTATGTTGACTGTCTAACATAGTGGAGGAGGAGCTCCAAGTTTAATATGGACAAGCAATTATGCAGTCCAAGTATCACTCCCAGTGTCTGTGTTTCAATTTCAATTTCAATTTCTGTGTGTGTGTGTGTGTGTGTGTGTGTGTGTGTGTGTGATGATCTATTGTCCTCCTCTGCAGTTTGTGTCCGTGCCTAAACATACATGCTGTCCCTGCCATTTCAGCTCTACGTGCCGGTGTGTTTGTGTGTGCTGGCATGCACTCGTGTGTGCGCGTGGCATTAATAAGCGCTGTAATGAAAGGGGACAGTTTTCTGTTGCCGTGGTAATGAAGCAGTGGAGCGTTGCCATGCACGGCGACAGAGATGGAACATAACTGTATTAGTGCATCGTCTTGGAAACACAAACAGCAGACAGGGATGTGTTTGGACTGAGGCAGACAGAGACAGATGGACGGACAGATAAGACGATAAGACAGAGAGAAAAAAAGAGACGTAAATGATGCAAAAGACAGATACAAGAGACGAGAGGACAGATGCTGCGCAGAACACCTTTGTATGTCAAAATAGAGGTCTGTGTGTGAGAGAGAGACTGATGGATGATCTTGTCTATACAGCTAGAGGTGTACAATGAGGAGGAGGGGAAGAGAAAGATCTGTGTTGTGCGGGGGGGACATGGATGGGGTGATGTGATCGATTTGACTGGGCCCGTGTCCCCCGAAGAGAGAGATAGAGAGAGAGAAGGGGAGAAAGATTCAGATGGATGGATAGAAACAGAGATGCAGCAGAGGAAGGGTCGGCTTGACAGACAGATAGATCAAGAGGGAGGAATGCAGAGAGGCGACAGACGGGTAGAGAGACGATAAGGAGCGGCGGGAAAGACAGCAAGATTAATCCAGAGGTAGATGGCGAAATAATTTGAGTGAGGAGAAGTCAGGCTGGTCGATGAAGAGAGATAAACCCAGAGCTCCACCGTTCAATGTCTACGCTTTCATGAAGGAAAAGACGGCATACACGATTTTCTTATGACCTTGAAGTGGTGCAGTTTGAAGAAGGCAGTTATGAGCGAGTCTCTCCCGAAGCCAGAAACAATTTAGGGAGTTTGTTCTTGAGCATGTGATGTTGTGCAGAGCTGTCAGTGCCCTGACAGTAAAAGACGGAGGGTCACATTTCACGGTTCAGATGTTTGCACTACAAGAGGAGAGATCATTTGGGTGTAAACGCTCAAAAGAAAAAAAATGGACAGAAAAGAATAGTTTCAGTAGCGTATGTCTTTCAGAATTCTCCCTCAGACATGCACTGTAACATAATGCATCTTAGTTGACCTTCTACTCTTTCCAATTTTTTTCTATTCATACAGATACAGATACAGATTCATACAGTTATTCTAGTTTGTCTTAACCTTGTCTTTATATATTATTCTTCTACAAGCATTTCTTCAAAAAGTTGTAATTTTGTCTTTTTTTTCTTTTTTTCATTATCATTATACTGTATTTACTTTCTAACAAGAGATCACAATGTTTATCCTGAGATAAATGCCTAATCAAATGCTGAAACATTAGTAAAATCAATAGAAAAATACAATTCTAATCATCATTATTAGATATTATTTATTAAGGAAAAATTGCCACGTTTCAATTGGCCAGATTTGCTGCATTTCTTTCTTTCACATCACTGTAAGTGAAATGTCAGAACATTTCTTTGCACAAAAGAAGCTGTTTGAAGATATCTCTTGGCCACTGGGAACCTGTGATGGGCATCTTCCTCCCATTTTCTGACATTTTACAGACTAAATAATTCAACATATTCAAAGAATAGAACAACAGATTAATCAGTGATGAAAATAACAGCCAATAAGACAAATACAACTAGAGCAATGATGATGACACACACACAGCACAGTGAGGTTTCCTGGCATGTAGCGGACTTTAACTACTTCTGCTTTAACAGCCAAGGTGATGGGACAAGTAATGTAATTCTCACAATTAATGAAAAAAGTGGTTTATGGGAAATTAGGTTTTATTTCTGATTACATCTTTGATCCTGTCTTAGCTGGTGATTAAATCCATATATGTACATATTGCTCATGTTCTATCATAAATACCAGAGTACCGACGGAAAACCTGAAACACAATACACAGCTACTCTACTGCATGAAATATTCAGGATTTGTCTTCACAGGCTTTGCAAAACTGGCAAACACGGCATTGATCACACCAAAAGCGAGAAAGCCTTCTGAGGAATAAAGTCTCAGGATGAATTTTCAAAATGTGTACTAATAAATTCTCAATATGTTTCAGCTGCTGGGTCATATCAAAGTGAACTCGTGGGCCGATGTCCAGCACATAAAACATGGAGTAAGGCCATTCCACTCCCATCAGCTCACTGGCATGTGTAATACTGTGCAGTGAGCTGCAGGGTATGTGTGTCACTGTGTGTTAGTGAGAGTGTGCATAACGTCTGTGGTGTTTTAAGTGAGTGCTTGTGTGTGTGTATGTGTGTTTGTGCACACGTTAATCTGTGTGCACGTCTGTGGATTTCAGTGCTGTGTGTGTGCGAGTTGTATTTTCTCTGATGTCGTAGGTGTGTGCTGCCTCTTCCGTTTGATGCCTGTCAGCGATGCCGTAACGAGACTTTGTTGTCTGTTTATGCGTGTTTGCAGTGGCTGTGTTGTTTGTCTTGCTTGAAGTGTAGCATGTTTGCTCTGGCTCATTTGCCGTGTGTGAGTGGAATCCCTGTTACTACATCTATCCATCCCACCATGAAAAGTGTGTGGGGATCTGCATGGGTTGTTTGTGTGTCTTTTCAAGTGTGTGTGTGTGTTTTAACTGTTTTCTGTGAAGTCTTTCCAATCCAATCTTAAGTTGTGTGAAACATGGGTTTGTGTGTGTGTGTGCGCTTATTTGTGAAATTCTGCCTAAAGGACAGTGTGTGTGTGTGTGTGTGTGTGTGTGTGTGTGTGTGTGTGTGTGTGTGTGTGTGTGTGTGTGTGTGTGTGTGTCTGCTATACTGACACTACTCACATTAAACAATTCATCTCATTCATGTGGCTTCACACAAGCCTCCTCTAGCACTATGAACTGCCTCACAGAAACACACATAAAAGAGCGTGTATTTCTATAGGCACTTATCAGGTGCCAGACTTCTCCCACTCTGCCCTGACCTACATCTCTTCACTCACCTCAGCTTTTTGGGCATGACATGCTAAACAATGTGAATCAACAGTGGGAAAAAAAACACTTGAAGTTCACACTTTACAGACTTTACTACAACTGGATGCCTGACTCAGTCACTCAGCGAGCCAAATGAATCACAACTGTCCCCTTCAAGTGAATGCATGCCTGTGAATTTGCCTTTAATCTTCAGACAGTAAAGAGAAAAGAATAAAGGGATGCTATCTGTAGCATGTCTTTGCATGTTCCCACAACTGATTGCTCCCAGGTCGGTCATTCACATGCTAGTTGGAAATCAGAAGAAAAAAAAAAAAACATAACAAAGTCACACATAAACGCTAATTTTTGTTCAGATTTCAAAAGCCAAATTACCTTTGTTGTGTTTCATGTTGTTACTTTTTCACTTCAAAGTGAAATTATAAAAAGGAATTAAAGTAAATAATTGAATGCTTCTCTTGTGTTGAAGCCACGTTTGATTTACATTAATCTCCTTGTGGAAGTGTTCTTAAGGAGAACAAAGACATGATTAAACTAGGATTCACTCCATAAAATCATTCAAACAATTAATTACAGAAAAACTGGTTAATTGACATCACTAACAGAACACAGATGGAAATTTTGTAGCTTAACAAGCCTGTGCAAGCCTTGTTTAGGATCATTACTGTAGTCTGACTAATGACAGGCATGTTTTTACATCAACTGAAGATCAAATTTATCATTCCATCATAAGCTGGAATGTTCAACTTTTCCAATTAACTGTGCCAATTACTCTTACAACTTCACAAATACATTAAATAGCAGTCCAAACAGTAGCTACAACTGTTCAGTCAAACAAACAAAACACATCCACCTACCCCCACACACATACACACACACACACACACACACACAGACAGACACTTGTGGGAGAGCTGCACATTCTCACAGGAGAGAACAGGTGGATGTAATTGTCTGAATCATAAACTCGTAGCCCACACCATCCTGGCACACATTATGTAAGCATTTGCAAACTCTGTTTCTTTCACTGACAATAAACATCTGCAAGCAGTTGCCTTCTTAAGCTGGAAATAACAAATTATTGTGACCACCACCATTCAGTAGTCATTTGGAGGCGTGTTTCTGAATGAAAGTTCAGAATTCCCTCTTGTCACTCCTTTTTGGTCTCTACCAACTCCTGAGGGAATTACGTTGCTTTTTCCATGCTAAATCCTCCACTGTGTTCACCAGCTAATCTCTGACTGTGTCTGACTGCTGTGTGATGCTGAGCACGTAGTGTATAGAGGGTTTTTAGAGCTTTTTTTGGAAAACAGCTGCCTTCTGCAGCCGATAACGAAAACAGTAAGTTTAGGGATTGGACAGCTAAAATAAAAAAAAAAAAAAAACACAAACTTGAAACTTGTTATAAAGCTCCATAAAGCCGAGGGGAGCTGCAGATTCAGTTGATAATTCTATTCCTTCTTCTCCTTTCACTGTAACATTGTTTTGAACATCATTTCATATATTGTTAGTGTAAAATATCAGTTATAGCAGATTTAAAAGAGCAACCTTTAAGCTGCTCGTCCATCTCCAGCCATGAACATACAGATATAGCAGTCACTCAACCTCTGAAAAACACGTATGCACACTCGCCTCACTCAGCAAGTTCCGAAACCATCACCCGGCAACGCTTATTGCTCATTTGATATAATTTCAACAATTCAGGAGATCCATTTTGAGAAGTCAGTATTAAAACATGTAAGACAGCACGAGTGGGAGTTTGTTTTAGAATAATGAGCTCAATTAATGCTTCTGTCTGCTTTACTTTTAGAGAAAAACAGTACCTTTCCTAGAATGTGTTGGCATTATTCATGCCTCTATTAATCTGCTTTGCATGCTCTCAGTGCCTCTAGACAGGTTAGGCTGATGGGAGAGAAGAGATCATGATTTGTGTGTTCGTCTTTAATTTTACTCAATGTCTGTGCTCAGAAATCTCAAACAATCATCTCTGTGTTTCCAGTGTTTGAGTGTTTCATTGTCAGAGTGGGTGCAGACATTCAGGGCACTAAAACTGTCCACCAGTACTCAGAGTAAATACACATGCAGCTCCTGGAACTATTTCACTTGCATAGCATCACTATTTGTGGTCCACCAGTAGTCATATGAACACACCTTTACACTCTTGGCAACAGTAACGGTGGGTCAACACAGAAAGAGATTCAGGCATATTTTTCAGTCATCCATCTCATGCACATTTGATGGAACAGATACGCTTCTAATTTAAAACAATCCAGTTGTCCCCAAAGGCAACCTATCTATGTGTACATGCATCCCAATGAGTATTTTTAATGCTACTAGTCTATTTACTTCCATTCTCACCTACAGCGAGGGTGTGTTGGGCTGTGCACTATGCTTGAACGCATCCTATGTCGACACAGATGGAGCACTGAAGCCGCCGCCACTGCTCGCTCTACGCCTCCACTGCAGACCCGGTGTAACAGTAAGGTGAAGTCTCTCCCTCCCCCTCATTGTTACACTATGTTGCACCATCATGATTAAATATTGCTGCAAGGTCAATCATTCATTAAGGGCTTTTGTTATTTTCGCTCCTGGGCTGCACCTCAATTTCACAAAGTAAGCTTAATCTCAAATGTATCAGCTGCAAAGATTACAAGAAGTTAAAGAAGAGAAATAAATAAATAAATCAAAAGGAGCTGCATGGTGCGGCCTGAAGCACAGAAGCGAGCTGCATGCGAGGCTGGGTGAAAAATCTCCAGTGCATTTTATGATGTTGCAACGTATGCACATATTACTAAAGCACAATTTGTGTGACAGCAGGTTTCTTATTCTCGGTGTAGAAAAACTTCAGAAACTTTTAATTATTGTATGTCTGTGTGTGTGATAAAAAGAGGTTTAATCTCAACTGTATCAGCAGTGCAGCTCATCAAAAGGAAAGAAACAGCTGAACTATCAACACTGGCCTTTGAAGCAGGATGGTGTAACCTGAAGGACAGAGGGGCGTCTGCTGGATTTAACATTTTAAAGATATGCATGTTGCACTCTAGTGCTGATGTCTCCACTTGAATCCATAGACTGTCATGTCAGAAAATACAGAGTCCAGCACTGTAGGTGGAATTATTTCCATTTGACAAGTTTTTTTTTTCTAGGTCACTTACAGCTGTGATACATTAAATCTTTTCTGAATCAGTGGAAGCAGCCTGCAGACTGAGCATGGGGGCTCCAGCAGCTCTGTCTACCTGGAGTGGGATGACTCCCCCTGGGTTACACTCCCTCTCATGAGGTGCAAGAGGTTAAAGAGGAGAGACTTGGTAAATGGTAGAGGGGTAAAAATTGCACTGATTTTTGCCCTTTTGAGAGCCCGAGAACACTGGTCTCTCTCCACTGATCTTTCCATCTCATTTTTCCCATCCTTTCACCCGTTTACCCTTCTCATAGTCTTCCTTAAAAACCATCTTCCTTCCAACCCTCTTCTCTTTGCACACCCTCTCACTTCCCTTTCTTCTCCTACAGAAGCAGCTTAACGTTTTGTATGTACGTCTCCCTCTCCCTCTCCCCCTTTTCTCTCTTTCTCCCCCTCAGGTGCAGATGTAGCTCGTTTAGTTAATTACTGTCATTTCCGCTTGGTTAGTGCTCACAGAGCTCATGCAAACACACACACACACACAGTAAATGCCTAACTTAAAGTACATGTGCCACCCACGCATCCTCAGTAATCACATATAAAGCTCGCATTTACACAAAGATACACATAGTTTTGTATTTATGCTCATGCATAATGAAATATGAAGCCATAAACAACTATAATGATGATGTAAATGCTGCATTGTCCCATTTGGTGGAGGCGTGCACATGAACACACACACACACACACACACACACACACACACACACACACACAGGCACACAGGCACACACACACACCCAAGAGTGGTTGTTGGTATATATTGTTT
>JBAJHX010000042.1:11253741-11269384 GCA_037176925.1 Amniataba percoides | reverse complement strand
AGTGTGGGGTAATTTATTTATTTGACTATTCTTACCAACATTGTTTAGTATGTAAGAAATGAGAATGATCTGAATGAGTGAATGAATTTACAACTTAAACCACAGCAGCCAACCTTTGGTTAGGGGAAGAACTGGAGGAAGTACACAGAGCAACAACAATGTAAAATTACTCAAACAAATGAAAATTTGTTGTTTGTTGTTAGGTTGCAGTACCATACAGCCACTTTGATAATGTTGACTCTAAATGTTTATTTACATCCCATCTTGTCTACTAATACTGTTGAATGAAATTAATTTTGCAATGAATTTCAAAGGCATTTATTACAAGAGTCAATTGTCTGAGTAAAAAACCCTTCTCAAAATGCACAGTCCATAGTAATAAGATTTAGTAATTGAATAGTGAGCAACTGAATACAGGCACACACCTGTGGCCCTGGACATGTTTTGTGCCTATTTTCACTGCACAGACATGAGGTATGTACTTTAAATTAGATCATCTTTGATCCATTTGCTCATCAACAGATGTATCCAGACATTTAGTTTTGTATTATAATAAATAATAGTATTAGGTTTGTCCAGTCAGTCCTGATCTTTGTCTGTCATATAGAGTTCTCGTTGGTTCTAGAATGTTGGTTGCTGTTACTCAACAATGAGGTTCTCTCTGCAGACTTTATAAACCCCACTCCAACAGTCTTTCTTCACTTGCATCTAAAGGATCAACGGTGTTTGAGTACTCTCGTATCGCTCCCTGAACTGAGAAATCGTTCGTCGTTTTGTTGTCGCTTTTACCTGTTCTGTATTTTGACATACAGCAACAACACATTAATGGATTTTATCGAAGGAGGCATCTACAGGCCCATCAGGGTATGTGATAGGGTTCTTTTTGCTTTGTTTTTTAACTGTAAATATTTTCAAATGGAGTTAAACCAGACATTACCATGTATCTTTCCCAGGTGATGTTTGACACACCCATATATGAGCGGGCTCTGCAGACCTGCTGGCACATGGGTTCATACAAGTGTCAGGTAAGGCCTGCTATGCCTTTCATTTCTAAATCAAAATAAAACAGCAGGTAAAATCTCACACAGTGTGTCCTGTAAGTGAACATAATGACATGATCTGTTTTATGTTTAGATCGCACTAATGTCTGAGCTTCTGAGGCTTCAGCAGAAAGACCAGCTCCCATCCGCGGTGACTGCTGAAGACATCACTGAGTTTCTGATGGAGGAGAGCAAGTGCACACTGAGAGTGCAGTGAGTTACTTAGACACACACACTCCAGCACTATACCTGACCTAATCTCTGCTCATGTCACACTAATCTTTCTCTAATGAGGAAGAGAAGAACAGTGAAAATGAAGTGTGTGTTTTCTTTCTGTTTGAAGGCTCTGGGAGTTTGAGCTGGAGGACTATGATGCCGATGTCAGGCCTCTTCTTAGGCTGGTAAGATCACAGTCCTCGACAGCCTCAACAGTCGTTTGGAGTCAACAATTACATTATATTTGATGTGCTCTGTACATGTGTCAAACTTGCTCAACATATATGCTCCTTGTTTCAGGCGTGGGAGGTCAACACCAGCATGAAGATGAGGGACATTGAGTTTGAAGCAGCAAGGCTGCTCAGCTCCCCAGAAGCCGCCCCTCCTCAGTTCAAGTAAGTTATATTTGACACATTTTTATTATGGGTTCAGGTTCAGTGGCTTTGATGTCTCTGTGGTGCCCTGGCATCTTTGTTAAATAAACTTTGAATGCATGTAACCTGCAGACATCCCAAGATCATCAGTGAGGCACAGATGTATGCCAGGCGCCTGACAGAGCAGCAGCAGGAGGCCCGTGGCCCCAAACAGCTCAGCCCAAGGGAGGTGGTGATGGAGGTGGTGCCAAAAGTCCTACAGGGCTTCTGGCTGCCTCCTCCTAACACCTTCCTCAACATGCCCTCCCAACAGCTCTGTACAATGGCTGTTGGGGTGACCCAAGCTGTTGAGGACCGGGTCTTCACCGCTCTGTCCTCCATAAACTGTCAGGTTCCCTTTTCCTGCTTCGTCAGAGATAACATGGTCCTGTCAATCCAGGAAAAAGTTAGACAGGATCACCCTCAAGAAATCCTGTTGATAAATCTCAACTGTTTTGCAACAGAGGTGCTCAACACAATTGCCGATGTTGCAGCCAAAGAGATCTGTGTGCTGTTTCAGCCTCAGACTAATGCTAGCATCCAGTCAGCAGTGAGCGAATCAGAGCAGCAGACTGAATCCAGTCCATCCAAATCTGCAGTGGCTCCAGCTCCTCTATCTCCTATAAGCCCTCCAACTGAAGTTATACTTCCAGTCCTGGAACCTGACCATAGGATGGAGGAGTTCACCAAAGAACCTGACTCAGCTGCAGTTCAAGCTCCAACACCTCCTGCGACATCTCCCGCTGAAGAACCTTCTTCAGTTGTGGATCCTGAAAAGAAAAATAAGGAGCCCACAAAAGAACCTGACTCTGCTGTGCACCCAGCTCCTCTGTTTCCTATGACCCCTCCAGTTGAAGTCACACCTCCTGTCCTGGATCATGAACGGAGGATGGAGGAGCACACCAGAGACCCAGACTCTGCCATAGTTCCAGTTACACCACCTCCTGTGAACTCTGCCGATGAACCTCCTGTCACTGCTGACACCCAGGAGGATATGAAATTCAGCCAGGATAAACCTCGGCAGCAGCCTACATCTAGCCCAGAACCGTCACCTGTGATCCGTCCAGCTGAAGCCATGCATTCAGTCCCTGAGCATGAGGGCAAAAATGAGGAGCCCACCAGAGAATCAAACTCTGCTATACTTTCAGCTCCTCAAGCTTGTGTCACTCCACCCAACGGAGTTCCTGTCATCACTGCAGTGCAGGACGAGCTGGTGATCATGGAGCTTCCCATCAGTGTGGATGAATCTTTCTGCACCACACCAGGTAGGACTTTCTACTCATGTTGACTTGTGTCTGAGCCACCAGATCCATTCTCACTGTTGTGAGAATGGATCTGCTGTGGTGAGTTACGGTACTGACTGTCCTCTTTGACTTTTTCAGAAAAAGAAATGGGCGGATTCAGCTTTGGGTTCGGCTTCTGCATGTGGCTGAAAAGAAAAATCTGCCGCTGCTTCCTGACTGAAAACAATATAAAGATGGGATAAAATCCCCTCTGTAAAAATATATTACATGGCTACATTGTTATTGTGAAATAAAAAAAACTGCATTAACATTAAGACATTTTACAGGAGTTCTATGTTGCATATTAGATTTATAATACTTCATATACTGCAAATGCTTTATGAAAGTGAATCTGGAGGTATAGTTAAAGCATTTGGGAGACAAAACAAGCAGGGAGTGGAACAAAAAAAAGAAACCACTTCAACACATGCTGAGCTGACAACAGGAGATGGTAGAACTGACCTGATAGCAGCTGCCAACACAGATGACACAAAATTTCTTAAATCTTACATTTAAAGAAGAGGTTTAAAATACATTCTGAGTAATAACATGACAGGTAAAATATGGAGGACAGATACAGATAGGATTTTTGGTTCAACATCAACTACAGATATGGTCCCAGGTCAGCCACCAGAGAGGATGTTAGTCTTTGGTCTTAAAGTAAAATATGAACAACGTTTACCTAAACAAGAGAGTTTTCTACACTGCTCCCTTCCTCCACAATAAAAGTGTGCTTTAACTTAATCTCTATGCAAAAAGTTGACCTGAAAACACTTAATGAGTGAAACCTCTGGGTATACTTAAACAGTATCAGTGATTTAGCTTGTTTAAGACACACAAGCCTGCACATGCAGCAGAGTGCAATTACAACACCCCAACTTGACCATATTAACCAAACACAAATACAGCCTGCATGCAGGGTACACTAATTAACTGATTAATGACAACCAATTAACAAATGAACAAAACTGCCATGCAGAACAAGGTCCAAGTAAACACACCGATCATAGATGCTGAGCGCACTGCTGACATTACACTAACAAACAACGTGCATCATGCTCATTCAAGCGCAGAGACCGAGAGGTGGAGAGAGAGAGAGAGAGAGAGAGCGGCCATCATTACACCCTGCAAGACTACAACAAGCACAGCACAGCAAAGACTGGACAGTGGCTATAATAACCCAACCTCCCCAGGCGACGCTTAGACTTGATGCTGCAGGCAGATGCTCAGAGCCTACAGGTGTGGCGTGGAGTTTATGAAATTTCATAAGCCCCCTGACAAAGATTTCAGGTGAGCAGCAAGCACGGTAGAGAAGAGGAGTACTGAGGACTTAAATAAACTCGCCTCCAGGGTGCACTGGATGTGTTTCACAACAGTACATCATGACTGCATGTAGCAGCGTGCTCATTGTCTGCCTAAATTAGGTCAAATTAGTTCATGCAGAATTTATAATCAATTTAGTCACTCCTGCATTCATCACTCATCTCATGGACACATCAAGTCCACAGAAAAAAACCCTACCTTATATACCTGACAGCAGCTGTGCAGCAGATAAATACTGATTTAAACTCAAAGGATTAAATTCATATGTTGCAGCATTACTTAGACTTACTTACTTAAGACAACAAAAAGACAGAAGACTTTCAGTGCATGTACATGATCTCAGATAATAAGTGCGGCTAAAGAAAGCATAATGCACAAACCAAACAACCGGAGCTGAGCAGATGTAATATAAAGAACAGTAAAGCAAGCCGACACATGGACAGGCTGTTCTGAACAGATGTACCCTATAATGGTCAGCTGAATATGAAGATATGTTGAGATAGTGTGAACATGTGCAGCCTATTGCATGGAACAAAAGAAACTGAGTCCGAGAGGACCGGGCTGCACCAACACCACCAACAAGAGCACATGACCTCACATACAGGTAAATACAGTCCAACATGGATCAGTACTGTGCAAAACAACAGTGTGTGTCACTGAAGGGACAGCATGTCACATGTGTCATCCTGAACCAGCAGACACAGTATGAGCTACACTTTATTGTTTCCTTTAATCCCATAATACACATAATCAAGTTTGCAGTCCAAAAAATGTTTAGAGCTTTGTGTTCTCAATAAAAAATGGCAATATTAATTCTAGTGTGGTGTCACAATTGGAGATATGATCATTGATCCTTTTCTGAAATTGCCTGGGCTGAAAGTGTATTTATTTATGGAGCTGAAATAAATTGAGATTGAAAATAAAAATAAAGGTTTGCAACAAATATTCTGGTTGTTGTAATTGTCCCATATTAAGCGTAAAATATCTATTATGCAAATGTCCGAATTTAGGTCATTTGCATCTTCAAAATGTCACAACATTAGATAAGTTGTTTAGAATATCTTTTACAAAAAAAAAAAAACTAATAGTCAAATAATTTCATCATCCATTGAGGGGTTCCAGACTCATTCTGCAACTCACAGTTTACCAAATACATACAAAAATAGGCGGAAATTCCGTAGCTTTCGATTTTGCTGCCTTTATTTTTGGAGCTTCACTACGTTGTGTTTGTCACAGCGCCTTTGTGTGTGTGAGGGCCCATCTGTCTGTCTGCACGCCTGTCTAATTGTGTGAAAAGGAAGACATTCGGCGCTCCCTTCCCCTTGTTCTGGGTCTCCGCTGTTCTTTCATATGCTACCTGTGTGTGCAGTATTAACGAGGTTCACACAGAAACACAGAGAATTTAACCAGAAAATGTCTCTACTTTCATCTGTGGGCAGACATGCCTCTGTGTGTGTGTGTGTGTGTGTGTGTGTGTGTGTGTGTGTGTGTGTGTGTGTGTGTGTGTTCGTGTGTCTGTCTGTCTGTACAGGAGACAGTATAGCTTTGGAGTAGCTGGTTACAGGTACGAAGAACAAAAGGAAGATATTTCTGCTCTAGGCTTTGCTTTAATACATAGCCATACTGACCTGTGTGCATCTATAGGCTACTCTGTGTGCGTGATGGAAGCAGTGTTGCGATGTAAAGCTTTGAAAAACATAACCAGACAGGCAAGTTAGCAAGGTAAATGTACACACGCACACACACACACTCTTCCACAAAAGAATGCACACATCAGCAGATACACACACAGACACAAATACAACACATGCAGAAATATAATGAGACAGGCTTACAAAGTTTTGCGAGAGAGAAAGAGAGACAGCAAGAACGAGGGAGGAAAATAGAGGGGAAAGGCAGACAGCCTGCTTAGTACACATTCCTGCAGAACAGCACAAAAGAAAGGGAGGGGGCAGAGATGCACACAGAGGGGAGGTGTGTGATGGAGACCAAGTGACAGAGAGAAAAAGGAGGAGAGGGACAAAAAGTGATAGAGGTTCGGTGGGGAGCTGAAGACCACATGCTCACAGGACTGAAAGCGCCAGCCTACTGAGGCAGGGGAGCAAACGGAGAAAAGGAGGGGAGGAATCGGGGACGGATGAGCAAGAGAGTGGGAGGAGGGTGAAGAAGTGGACCGCATGTTCGCACCACGTCGGCGCTCGCTAACGGAAAGGAAGAGGAAGAGGAGGAGGAGGAAGAATGGGGAGGACCAAGAGGGAAAGAGAAACGTGAGAATGGGAAACAGATGATGGAGATGGAGGGGAGGCGAGAAAGACGGCATACCAGCTGTGGGAGTGAAAAAAGGGGGAGGTGGGGGGTGGGATGGAGGGGTGGATGGATGGAGAGTTGGAGCTGCAAGCGAGACAGACTGCATACTCATAACACATTATGGCTATTATTAGACGGAGAGGAGAGGTACACTGTGGGGGGGGGCTGGGGGGCGAATGGAGAGAGGAAGGAGGGAGGGAGGAGGATGTGGGGGGGTAGAGAGGTAAAAGAACTTTTGCTAGAACACATCGATGGCAAAGGGGTGAGGTTGGTAAGGGTAGGTGGGGTCTAGAAAAAAAAGTCCTGTAAGCAAACCAGAGGAGCAAAATATAGCAACAGACAGATGGGGTGAAGAGCAGGGAGCGATCAGCGTGTGTTATTTTGGGGCGAGCCGAAGCATGTCCGGTTATGTCACTTCAGATTTGTTATGTATTCCTCACTTTTTCACTCCCTCGCTCCTCAGTCCTTCCCTCCTTCCTTCCACCTCATCCTCCGCTCCACTGACTTCAGCCCCACTCAGCAAGAGACTCCACAGCAGGCTGCTACTGCTGCTGCCGTCTGTCTGTCGGTGTGTGTGTGTGTCTGTCCTTCTATGTCTGAAGCTCAAAGTACGATTCTTTGCCCGAGCCCCTTTTTTCCTCTCCATTGCCCCTGCTCGTCTCACTCGTCTTACCAGAATTGACTGCTGTTCTGTGACTCCAGCCTAATTTTTTTACTGCTACCTTGCGAAAGGTTTTGAATGTTGTTGTTTTTTTCTGCTGAGGAAGGTGTAAAAAAGTTCTGAGTAAAAGAAAGTAGGGAAAGTGTATCCCTTCAACAGAGCCGAATGGGTCTGGAAATCAGGTTTGACTACATTTTCAATTTAAATCCAGGGACCCATTTGTGTCAATTACTTTTTTAAGCAAAGTTGAAAGTCTCCCCTCCACCCCCCCATCTGAAAACGAACGAAAAGAATTCCCTAAACTCTAAATCCTCTGCTTAACATTCACCACTGCGAGTTTTAATGCAATTAATTCCTGTTTTCATTAAAACCTCTTTTACCCTCTCAGGCTCGGTGCTATAAATTTCAAACGTATATCCTGATCCCCCCAGTCAAATTCTATAAATTACATTATTCACAGAGGGCACAGTAGGTGAGATTTTGACACACACACACACACACACACACACACACACACATTCATACCCCCCCACTCTCTTGCTGAGTACGGTTATGGATCCAGGCCTGTAAAACGGGGCTTAATTTTTACCAATTATAAGTGAGCTTTATTCAAATAAACTTTTTCAAATGTCTGCTAATCCGTTTCGTCTTTTGGGTATTTCTGAGAAATCAAGAGCTGTAGCCTTGATGTGGAGCTCCACTGGTTTTCTTATTTTTGTCTCAGGTTTGATGAACTCCAGTGCCGAGGCCTTTGTTTAAAGCTGTGGAACCACTGTGCCACCAAGTGGTCAGAGGAGACCAACATACAGAGTTTATGTCGTGTTTTTCCCTGCAGAGCCACTTAAGTACTAGAAACATACCATTTTAATGCTAACTGAGGTTTAATGTATGCGCAATGCCTATAGTTTAAGATTTTAGTGGGAAAAGGCTGCTGCAAATTACCTGAAAATTGATTAAAAAATTACAATAAATCAACAGAATTGTCTGATTTGTGCCTTTCTTTGCTAGTATTCTGTTCCCACACCCAACCCCCTCCAGAGGCCTTTACCTCCACCTGTTTCCAACAGTAAACGGGCTCCCTCTGTTTCTCCCCCCCAACCGTTAACAAGTCCAGGGGAAGATTGCTGGGCAAACAGCCGCAGGTGCAGCCAGAGGCTCAGCGAGTCGAGACAACAAAGCCAGATCTGCGGAGGAACATCAGGCATCAGGAAGACTGTCAACACCAGCGGCTGATAGCGGTGAGCGGAAGGGAAACAGACGTCTGCAAACAGACACAGATATCAGTGCCAGTGCGGCGAGAGGAAGTGTGGAGGCACGCGAGGCTGTCCCTGCTGCTGCCACTGCTGCTGCCGCCGCTACCGCCATGTGGGATGGCAGGCTGACAGCTCTGCCACAGTTGTAAGCAATCAGGGAGCCTGCTGTGGTGTTAATCTGATCAAATAAATGACTTCCCACATATTTAATAGTTGACTCGAGTACCAGCACCAACTGCGACCAGAGGGCATGCATACATAAAGAACTACAACTACCTACTTATTATTTGGACTGTAGGTCCAGCTGTGGCCTGACACATCTGTGCAATTAAGCTTCTCTGTTGCAGGAAAACTCAGATAACACATATTTTATTGCTTGAGCATCATTACGGGTTATCCATTATAGTATAAAATATTTATAGTTCCCCTCCCAGACATGGTTTAAGGGATATAAAAATCATCCTAATTTGTCTGGTATTTGGTATTCATTTGATTTTTGAGTGATGCAAGATTAAAAAAAAAATCAATAAATTACATAAAGATTCTGAAAAGCACATCCTCTCCTCCTCCCTTGATGGAAAATCCAGAATCTCTGAATATGCAGATGTGTTTGACTTCAAACCTTTAAATGCTAAATGCGAGATTTTTCTGATTTCCTACTAAAGTGAAAAATCCATCCTAGGCGTATCTGATAGGAAGATTCACACCACACTCATGCTGCACAAGACATAGTTATCAGATCCTTTAAAGGCAATAATATCACATTGTATGTAAGTATGTGACTCAGGAAAATGCACTTAAAGCATTAAAAGTGAAAGCACTCAGTGCAGAATGGCCCCTTATCATTACTCATGCCTTAATGTAAAAGATGCTTAAGTATTATTTCTTGTAGTTGGTTGAGGTGAATTTCCTTTTGTGTAAAAGACTGCAGCGAATTTCCTTTATGGATTCATCCTCTGACTGTTTTCTTAATTACTTAATTGATTGTTTGATTCGTAAAAAGTCTGAAAATAATGAGAAATTACCAAAGTGACACACCTTCAGAATACTTATTTTGTCTCAAAATTATTCCAAATTCAAATACATTAAAATGAAATTAAGCAAATCCTCATATCTATGAAGCCACAAACATTACATGATTTAGCTTCATCGTCATCAAAAAAGCTGGCTAGTCAACTGGTCTCAGCTGCACTTGTATAAACTGTGGGACAGTTTAAATTGTAGCAATACATCATATATCGTTGTTCCTTATGTTTTATAAGCAAAAATCTTTACCTTGTGAAACTATCAGATGATTATAGAGAGTGAAAAGCTGAATATTACCCTGTAAAATGAGTTGAAGGAAGCAGAAAAACGGGCATGAAAAGAAAATACTTCAGGAGATATTTGTATTCAAGCAGGTGTGCATGTCTTCACTGAACCTGCATAAGCTGCATATTTTCAGTGGAATTGTGAACCTCTATAGTTTCCACATGCACATTATTGTGCACAGTGAGGGTCCAACATCAAAGTGTACATTAACAAGGAGAAAAACATGTTTTTGAATGGAGGGAGATTTTAAATCCACGTCATATGCTGAAAATCTAGACATCTACTACAAGCTGTGTTATGGTGCGACACTCTGCTGTCCTCTAGTGTCTATACCACCAGCCCCAGCTCTGAGATCAGATATCTTAGCTTTCATTTAGCAGAACATTTGACGTTTGACTTACGGAGGATGCAAAGTGAAAGAAAATCATGTCTGGTGTGTATTGATCCAGGGATCAAGTGTGTTTACTGTTTGATTATTTATATGAAAGAGCGAATGAAAACAGCGCCTGCAGACGGCCCCATGGGATAAAGAAAGTCTAGAGAAATGTTCCACCTGCCAACTTTTCCAGAGCTGACATAAGCTTTTGTTGAAAGCTCTTTATTGTCAGTACCTATAGAAGACAAATCAGATGAAAAATGCACGGAAAGGGCTTGTATGTGCAGTTCTGTGGATAAACAGACACTTTAAATGCAGCAGACTGGTTCTTTGAGCTCTCGGGTTACCGTACTTAGTACTGTGAGCAATTCAAGGAAGAAGATAAAGGGGACAAACTATTACAGAGGAGCCTGCGTGGGAAGACGCAATCCACAACAAATGCACTTTAACATGATGGAAGTACTCCCTAAAGGCACATACACAAGACAGAGCCCACCCAGGGAAAGACTACAGATGTGCCATCACATAAAGATGAATAATGCATATTACAGCCTGTCACACTCAGCTTTTGAATGGTACAGAAACTGTAATAACCTTTATGAATATTGTATGTGCAGCGCATCTACCCGAAAGTGATGCTTGACAATATATGAGACACCCAAAGTTACCAGCGCAAGGACACCTGGATCACACACCTCTGAACAACGTAACAACCTTGTAGAGGATCTATTATGCAGCAGACAAACCAAAGGTTGACCAAGGAGCTGTAGTACCAAGTAATCCTGAGTCATTCTGACTGAGGCAAGCTCAGACTTACCAAAACTGATTTTGTGTAGTCTATGAAAGCTTAATTTTAAAAGTGAACTGGGGTATAACACTCTTTTTAAAGGCTTGGAGGACTTGCAGGAGAGAGATTTACAAATGCACGGTACTGATCAATGCACTAGAGGTTCAGATATCCTGACTCTTGGCACTTGATATGAAGTCAAGTTACTACACTTCCCATAATACACCTCTATAATATAGTTGTTGTGATACAAAAAAATTAAATTAAAAGTCTCCACATGAATCCTGTAGAAATATTACAGATTTTCGGATGTTAACTAAATTTCCCAAACCACTACACCATCTTCCAATTTTTCCAGAATTATAAACAGTAATGCTATTCGTTGTTTGTTGTTTCTGACCACCAAGCTCCTTTGTTTACGTTGCCATCATGGTCCATCAATGAATGAATAAACTCGCGTGTCTGTGTGACTAATGACAGCAGGTGTATTGTGCAGAATGTGCGCTGCATGTCAGGTGGTGGGCGTGACCAAACAAGGATAAGATGCAGCAGCATTGCTGATTCTTCATAGCTTTTTACAGACAGATTATAGACACAACAGGCATAAATACGCATTATGAACATCTGACAGGTCACCCACCAAGGATAGGTTAGTACCCCCAGGGACCCCTGGGAACTGAAGCTTACAGCCCCCCACCTTCAACACACACAGACATGAAAAACATACTCCTACACACACATCTACAGCCACATGTGTACCCCTGTCATTAAATCCCATCTTACTTATTTTGAATCCACCAGACCACAATCACACCCCTGTTGATCAGTGGCTGAATGACAACTTCAGCTGAGAAGGTGTGTCTATGTATGGTTCAACAGACCAACAATGTCAACATGTACCTGTCTGCAAGACAACACACATCATGCAGGGCAGTGTGTGACTCCAGACTAGTTACTTTTTACAGCCCACCAGACCTGGGATAGACTTTTATGAATGCCAGTCTATGTTAATCACACAGCACATCTGAATGCAGGTTATTAAATAAGGCTCATTAAGTACACTAGAAAGCTTCACACAGAGCTGCAAAGCCAACACATGATGAACTTCACAAACTAACCCAAACACACACAACAGCATCTCCCACTGAGATAAAATACACGTTATGCAAACATAGAAAATAAACTCATCCACAAAATATGCAGCAACACAGTCACAACAGTAAACAAACACTGCTCATCACACAGACACGTTATTAAACGAGTCTTACCTTTGCCGGGGCTTCCTTTTCTTCTCCCTCTGTATTGTCTTTTTCCTCTTTTTGTTTACCGAGCTGAGGTAGCTAGCTTAACGTGTTATCCTGGCATGCTAGCAGAGGTTGTGCTAACATTAGCTAACATCCTCCGTCTCCTCTTCCCTAAGTTCAATTTCTTTTCTTTTGGGCGGTACGTTTTCTTTTTTATTGTGGCCGCTTCTTTCTTCTTTCTTTTGGAAACCCCGCTGAGCTTTTAGCTGATGCCATTTTCGCTCTTCTGTTGCTCGCTTTTTCCCCACTTATTTCTTACAAGGTAACTACTCAGGTACAAATTAGTCCCTCTGTTCTTAACTTGGACTTTACTGAAGAAAAACTGATTCAGGATCGGCGCCATGGAAACCACCTTTCCTCTAGGCCCGCCCACTCTGACCATCAGCCAATCAGCACAGAGCATTTCCGCTCGTCAATCACTGCTATTTAATTTATTTGATTGGATAATCACCTGTTTCCTCATAGCTGAAGGGAAGTGCCCACATTGCCCACATGAACCCACACACGTGTCGTCGTGTTTTAGTTATCAAAGTCTCTTTATCGTCATGAAAAAAGGCGTCAGCGAAATAATTTCATCATCGTCATCGTTGACCAAAACAACACTGAACATGATTCATTTTATTAAAAGTCTTTTTGTGAAAAACTACCTGCAGGTCTCTTTGCATATCACTGGCTGCAGCTTATGCTCATTTAGAAAGCGTATTTAATATCATCAACTCAACTCATCACAGCTGGAACCCAATAAACACAGCAGTCCCGGGGAGGAAACGCAAGGAGTCGAAATTGTTCACACACCAATCAGAATAAAGGTCCATGGGGTCAATGCACTTGTACTGCAACAATGGGCCCACCAAGACATGAAGGCGGAGAAAGAGGACACGAGAGGAGGAGGGGGAGGGAGAGGAAGAGCCAGGAGACAAATGGTTCCTGTGCAGCTGCTTCACAACAGTCTTTTTTTTTTTTTTTTTTTTTTTTTTGACATGGAAATTATTTGACTGCATTTTACATTATTTATCAGTTGCACATTTTTTAAAGTACACTATTTTTAAAAATTCAATTTCTGTTTATTTTACTGCAGCACACTGAGGAATTAAAAATGTAAAAAATTTAAACATATAGTGTCTTTTTACTGAGCGTGCAGATGTGCATTTGTGTTTAGAGTTTTGAGAAATGGAGTGTCATTTTAAGAAATGTGTCTTTTCATTTGAGACAGACAGGAAACAGGGCTGGTGATCATACAGAGTGAACTAGGCCTCATGTTTTAATGATTCGGTACTTGTTGACACCATCATCCCACCCTGCAGTCATAACACACATCTCGCACCACATTCAGAAAAGAACAGGCACAATCATCAGTTACCAGTGATACTGAGTTGTTTTGTATGCACACAAACAAATAAGCTGTTAAATAAGGTGATATCATGAAGGTTATTCTTCCAATCTTTGGTGATTTCCCCTCCACAGTAAAAGAAGACATTATGCAACTGTGTTAATGAGATGAGTAGCTGTCCCCGTGATGAGAATCTGATGTGCAGAATTGGTGGCTTCCATTTGAAGCGGTCTGGAACCGACAGAAAAACCAAATGTATTCAATAATCCTTAAATCTGCAATATTTCTAACATTTTCCTTTTTTAATGCAGAGAAAGTGCTCTGACTCAAAAGCTTGACACTAAAGAACAAAAACAGCAGAATTTCAGACAGGTATAACATAAAGCCCTTTCAATTATATCCGGTTTGCTCAAAATAACAGCAAACATGAACTGCTTTAATAAGCTGGAGAGGTCAGATAAACAAACAAACAAACAAAAGAGGAATCTGTATTATAATAATCATATAAGAATATATTTATTTCTAATAATAGTTTGTAAGATGTCGCTGGGTTAAAAATCCCACAAGACCAAGCCTTGGTATACCAAGCAGATTGACTTTATTTGTATCTTCCATGATAATTAATTGTCATCATCGCCAGGATCGCATCATTCAACAGTGTTATTGCCACCAGCTCCATTACCTTCACCGTCACCATCCACTCAAATGAAGTAATTACATTATCTTTAAGCAGGCCAGTGACAACAGTTATAATCTGGTGTGATATTGACAATCTCATTATCAGTTACATATTAATTAGCTTAAATACTGAGGACATTTTGCTCGACGGTGCTTGAACAGAAAGCCCATTCCTGGCTTTTACACGTCACTGTGTATAGGACAATAATGCATTGTATGTGACATTATTGTTTTAACTCTGCAGAGGCTGCATGTACATAACAACTACACTGTGGTAACAATTCAATTTGTTTGACAGCTCACAAGTAATCCAGCGGCATTAAATGTTCTGGCAAGAAAGAAAACTAGCGCCCTGAAATGTGACTCATTCGAGGCCAGACATGAGGGAGCGGAGGCTCTCGCTGCAGAGTCAGAGTATTACATGGATATTTAGCTTTAGTGTCCAATAATGATACTCAGCCAACAATCAGGTGACGCAGTGTATTCAAACAAGGCATGACTTGATTATCTACTGCATCTTCATCACTAATCATGACCACATTGTTAAAATAAGCCCCAACTTTAATCTGACCCAGTGCACTGACATTAATGTATTGCCTCTAACCCAGTAATTTTGAATGATGATGTGATCATCAGCGTTACGTTCACTCATCATTTTGCTACCATTTCCTACTGTGTCTGATTCAGGACAATAGACCACTGCCTGCAGGCGGCCACACGGTGCTGCATGAAGGATATGCAACAACACACAGCTGCTCGTTAGTCCAGTGCAAAACCAAAGGGCGCTGACACTGTATCACACAGATACAAGGCTCAGTACAGGTACAGTACAGGTTTTTGCACAATGGAAAATTGCTATTATCCGTTATTAAAAGAGCAGCAAAAAGAAAGTGCCTGTGGATGATAACAGACTGAGACCTGGCTGCTGTTTTGAGTTCAGAGGGAAACTTCTATCTGAGGTCAGAGGTCAAAAGAATACCCTGATATCTGTTTGTTTTTTTCCTTCATATAAATTTATACAAGTATTTATTTGGATAGTCCAATGTCAATATAGATACAATAACTGCATGTGAAAAATCACTATATCACAAATTTGTTTGTTACCTGATAGTTTGTAGTATCCACATTAGACTAACCAAGTATTTCGGATATTTTTAAATGCAGCTGGAATTCATGTGATTACAAGTCAAACCAAACCTAAACATGTTTTTTTGTCTTTTTACATTTTTTTTGTACAGTGTTTGACAAACTTGGTATGACTATTCGACTCATCCCATGACCACAAGAGAAACAGTAACAGTATTGACAACAATACATCGGTCATAATTGCTAGAGCACATTATAAGATAGTCAAGTGGTGA
>JBAJHX010000042.1:11186988-11248852 GCA_037176925.1 Amniataba percoides | reverse complement strand
TGTTTTTTTGTCCCTTTTGAGGCTCTCCAGGGATCCCCTGTCAAGAGACAGTATTCTACTTCTTCTCCTTTCTGTGTTGCACTCTGATCGTTTTCTCCTCACGCCCCCCCCCCCCCCCCCAAACATTTTACCTAACCAAAATCATAGTGTTCTTTCTCTCCCTCGACTTCTCCATGTTTGCATTTTGTGATCTCATCTGTTTCCTCCCTCATCTGAAATATTTACAAATTTCTTCTAGAATTCATTTTTTAAACAAGCCGTGTTTTTAGTCTGTCTCCTTTTCAGTTCCTCTACCTCTGCTTCTTCTGAAAAAATAAATGAATAAAAATACCCCTACCACTCAGCTGGTTTGGAGTCTCTCCACTGCTCTCCAATCTGCTATCTTTAGACTTGTTACTCCTCCCACTCCTGCTCTTGCATAGATATATCTGAAAATAGACATTCCTAAGTTTTCAATCTTTTCCCTCTGCCCAAGTATCCCATCTGCCCCCTCTCTTTTTCTCTCTCTGTCACACACACAATCACTGAGTAGAGAAGTGTATGATTGCAAGGATTTTCTTGCCTTCCCTCATGTTTTGAGACTCCCATGTTATCTTGCTGCACTCCCTATCAGCTCTTATCTCCCTCTGAGCCAGTGCGTTTTCTGCCTTTTTACAGAGCGCGCTGCATCTGTTCAGATCTCATCTAAAAGTCTACTTTCCATTTCGGTTCCTCCTCCCATCTTACTGTACTTTTGCCTCTGCCCTTTCCCCCTCCTTCATCTGTGATTCTGTCTTTCGTACAGCTGTTCTTACCTCTCACGCTTTTCTCTGACTGAATCGTCCCGTCTCTTTCTGCGGTTGCTAAGGCGTCAGACAACTCTTTCCTTTGCTCAGCCTCTTTCTGCTCTCAATTCTTAGCTCATTTTCCCTCATCCATACTCTTTTCTCTCTGTTTGGTGCGTTCCTTCATCTCCCTCGGCCTCTGCCCATACTCTCTTGCCCTTCGTGTGTTTATCTTTTTGATCGTCACATGTCGTCTCCAGCATGGCAGCTCTCCTCTCCGTGTATGATGAGGACAGGGAAGAAGAATGCGTCCTGGTAGGACGGAGGGCGATCCCTCCCTCCTCCGTCAATATCCCTCCCCTCGCCTCCACCTCCGCTGTCCTGCTCCGCTTCTTCATCCCTCTCTCTGCCTCCTCTTCCCCTTTCTTCCCTCCGCCTCACCTCCTCCTCCTGCTCCTCTTCCTCGTCGTCATCATCCCCTTCTCCCTCCAGCACTCCCCTGGTCTCCTCGTTGTCCTGTCTTGAACCTAACCCAAGGAATCCGCCACCTCCACCTCCACCACCACCACCTCCTCCTCCTCCTCCACTTCCTCCACTTCCTGCTCCATCTTCCCTACTTCCTCCCAGCCCTCCTCCCATGCTTCTTGAGTGAAACAGGCTGTTCTGGCGCCCTCCTCCCAGTCTCCCGAGAGAGAATCCGCTCCGACTGAGCACCAGCCTTCCTCCTATACCCCCACCTCCCTGCCCTGCTGCTCGGATCCCTGCCACGGTAGCGTTCAGGAGGGCTGTGGTTCCCATCGGGGCCCTCAGCCGGGAGGGAAGACTGGAGCTTGACGTGGTCCTCCGGCATCTGGGACAGCTCTGGAGGAGGTAAGCCGAGTTGAACACCACAGGCAGAGCTAGAGGAGGTGGGTTGTTCCCCTGGCTGGGGGTGGTGGATGGAGGCCCAGAGATGGGCGTAGAGGCGGTAGGGTTTGTCCCCCCACTTGTGTCTAAGTCCATAAGGAGAGCCTCAGAGTAGCTCGGGACCATCTGTTGGTTACAGCGGATGTGCCACTCCAACTCTGTCATGTCCACCGTGTTGACCCGAGAGATGGCTCTGTAACTCGTCCCATTAAGACCAATTCCAATCCCAATCCCCCCCGGGTGGATTCCATTCTCAGTCCCTCCCTCAACCCCATCCCCTCTTCCGCCTCCGCCCGGCCCTCCGCCACCTCCTCCTCCGCTGGTCTCCTCTTCCTCCCCGAACAGCTTCTCCACATGGTAGTGGACGTACGCCGTGCGATACTCTGACACGACCCGCAGCGGCCACGACAGGAGGAAAGCCGAAGCCAGCCAGAACACTCTGTGCCTGGAAAACCACGGCTGGTGTGCGGGATCCGGGAACGCCAGGATGTGTTCGCGGAAATCCACATTCTTCAGGTGCATTCCCTCCCTGGCCTCCATGTAGTCGTCAAGCCCCTCGTTCTCCCCAAAGAAGCGTGCACGCTTGGAATAACAGACAAAGAATAAAACACATTATTTATATAAGACAAACAATTAACTGTCTTACTCTATAGGGCAAGGAGCTGCTAGCTACATTAGTCTGAAGGGTCACAGTCCAAAAACAAAAGTGACATTCACAGCTAGCTCGTCCAGTGTGTTGCATTTCCACACAGTGTGGCAGCTGTGCCTGGACAGTGAGAACAATTGTGTTTCCTTAGTTGCTTGTCCAGCCTTTTACAGAGTTCTCATTAAAAGCAGTTGGCTGTAAACAGTAAAAAGTCAGCTAGAGAGCATTTTTCACAAACCCATGGAGCACAGTTGCTAGCTACAGCTCAGCCATGAAAAATCAATGGTAGATGGTCAGAAATAAGAAGGCTTATTTTGTCTGTCTCTGTCAGATGTCCAGGACAGATTGTTAACAAAATATTAGGAAATTTGAGCAGTAAATCCACCATGATTATCATCATTTTTTAACCACATCTTACCTGGGTGAGGTAGGCAGCTTCAGCACGAGCACTGGAGAAACTAAAGAGCACAGAATATGTTAATAACTCATTAATCCCAAAATGACCGTCTTAAGATCAGCTGTGGTCGGTGTCTGACCTGAAACACTTGGTGAACCTGAGGCGAACAGCAGGGTGCAGCTGCAGGTCCAGCAGCTCCTTCGATACGTCTTTGACACCATAGCGGGCGTAGTCAAACTCTGAACTGGAGGCGTGAGTGTTCACCCGCTCGTGGTAGACCTGAGGGAGAAGGGAGCAGGGCATAGATGGAGGGAAAGGGTTAAATGCAGGGATGAATGATGAAATGGGAAAGAAGGGAAGGAGAGCATAAGGGGAGTTTGAGAAAGGAAGACATCTCAACCCTCATATATGTTTCAGCATCAATATAGCATGGTTACTAAATAGAATATTTTTCTTACTGCACACAGCTGTTTGCACACAGCCCCGCAATATTTCACTATAGGAGAAATTAAGATTTGCATAGCAGTTATTTTAAAAGTTTACAAAATGGCAACTTAACTTTTACAGTGCAGCTATTAGCTATCAATTAAAAAATGAACATGAGAGAAGGTTTTAGTATGTGTGTTGGGAAGAGTTCCCCTCACCTGTGTGGTCGTGTATGCGTCTCCGTTGCGATACCGTGTCACCTGCCTCGTCCTCCTCACGTAATGATAGCTGATGGCCTTCCACCAAATGCAGGGTGTGGCCTGCTGAAGTCTCTGCACACGCTCGTACACTTCCTGAGTCAAATAATCAAAGAGGAATCAAATCAAGTACATAATAACACAATCTAAAATATAAAGATGCAGCACAACAGTTCTTGAAATGGTAGTGCAGGCAGGAACAAAAAAATCCTATTGTTTGCATAAAGCACAGTTAAATCTGTGCAATCTGCTGCAATTTAAGCCCTGCCTCAGTGTGTTTATGGGATTATGATTTGTTTTTATTCCCTGTCCAGAGCTGTCTTAAATCATGGGATTTGCGCCCCTGACAGTCTGGACTAGCGTAAAACATATTTTGTTTTTGGCAGTGGCAGATAGCTGAGATGAACAGTAAGCACTGTTCTTTCAAAGCAATGTGCTCCTGGAATTTGTGATAATAGACGGAGCAGACCAGAGTAGACAAAAGATAGACTGATGCCTCCAGGTCAGCTCATTTCCATATGAGTGGGCAAGTATTATTTTTCCCCTCAGGAAAGTAAAGTCAAGTAGGGGATTGAGAACCAAACAGTGTTCTCTCATGAAATGTTAAAATCTCTGGCTGAAATGCATGAAACATGGGACTGCATAGGGTTCGAAGCATCCTGTATTTCTGTCCGTCAGACATTTACTACATCACTTTATTTAACCTCTTTATTTCAGACATTTTGCTGACACAATCACACTGAACAAGCATCAGTGAGTAAACAGATTGTGCTGTGTAGCTCAAGGTCATAGACATAATGCCAGACTTCCACTGCCGCAGTACAATGGTGGAAGCTACTAGACCGTGCTCAACGCTAAATTCAATCCCTAAGCTGGTTTTTCACACTTACCTGGAATTCAGCATGAGCCAGAATTGCCGTCTTAGAGAAGCAGTGCCAACACTCCACCAAGTAAACCACATAAAGCATTGCCAGGAAGGCCAGGGGGATGTAGACGTATCCGCTGGAGCACGGGCTCTCCAAGTGCAGGATGTCGTTGTAGTAGGCCACCGCAGCGGCCTCGTCGTCACTGCCGAGAGGTATGGAGGACGCGCCGAGGACGGGCACGCGGCAGAGAGCGCACCAGGCCAGCGTGGCGAAGCACCCGTACATGAGGAGGGTCAGGAGGAGGCACTTCCAATGGGACTCCCGACACAGGGAGGAGGCCAGAGACTGCTGGACTGGCCGTTGCTTTGGGAACAGGGAAAGGAAAAGAGGAGAGATTAGATGTTAAGTTACCATCAGCGCTGAAGACGGCATTAGACACTGGGTTTTTTTAATTGAGAAGAAAGAGTTTGGAAAACGTAAGGGATTACCAGGCAGACAGAGCCTTACAAAAGAAGCCTGCATTGTGGGAACCAGTGCTTGAATGATACTACTAAAAGTCAGGTTGTCTTAGTCTCTGCTACACCAATTTTGACCTCACATTTGAGACTCTAGGGATGGAAATGTAGGTCAGTCCACTACTTTGGTCCAGACCAAAGCACCTAAGCAGCGATTGGATGTAGTGCCATTACATTTCACTCCAACATTCATGGTCCCTGTACCTTTGGGAACAGAACATGTTTGCCAAAGAAAGCAACACAGACCTCGTGTACCTCACAACACCCCCCCAGTGAGGTTTAAAGTAATAATAATCTTCCTGTTTGGTTAACAGTGTCGTATGTCAGAGCAAGTAAGCTGACGTCCTAACCAAAGGAATGCATTACGCTGCCCCTTAGCCATCACAGGATAAGTGCTGCGTATTGGACACCCACTGTTTATGCCTCTCTCTAAGTGCACACTTTGACACAGCCGCACTTGCACTGCGAGGACGTCGTATTACAGTGCACTCAAAACGCACATATGCATTAGACACGCAGACGCAGTGGGTCTAATGTGGCCCCAATGTCTCTCACTCTCTCTGTCTCTCTCTCTCTATCTATCCAAGCACGAGCCGGCGCGCACGTTCTCGGCATTGTGATGCAGCCAGCGGAGAGTATGTGAATAATTTAGACGAGGACGATGCTTCTAGACTGTTCTCTCACTGGCCGACTCCAATCCGACATCAGCAGCGTATCACTGCTGCTTCGATTTGTGTGTGTGAATGAGGGAGGGAAGGGATGGAGAGAGAGAAAGAGAGGGAGGGAGGGGTTGTACCAGTATGTTATGCATGTTGTATGTTACAGAAACATAAAAAAAACAGGGGGAAACACACACCTGTGGGCTTTCATGCTAAGGAGGGTTTATATGCGTCATATATCTGTCCATGTGCCGCTCTGCCTTGCGCTGAATGCGACAAAGCAAAAGAGCAACGGAGCAGATGACACCAGTGTCCTCTCCTCTTCTCAGCCAAGTCTGCCTGTCCTGTCAGCACCCCCCACCTCCTCCTCTCTTTATCTCTCACTCCTTCAATGCAGCCTCAATTTGCTATCCAATAGCATATTTGGCTGGCTGCAACACACCCACATACACACACCGCTTCTCTTTTTACTACTGTACGTCAAGGGTAAGTAGGGAAAGACAGAGTGAAGGGCACCCGTGCTCTGCCAGGCCCACATCCCCCTCCAAAGGCACCCCCACCCAACTCACCCAAAAACATCCAACTGCACATTGAGGCATCCAAAAATAGGTTAGACACTTTGAAAAAGACAGGAAAATTATCACTGGTGCCGATTCAATATCATATTGTTTGCTTTCTGTCTGCCTCCTCTCTCCACATCCTCACTTCCTTTCCTTATGTAATCTTTTTTTTTTTCTCTCCTTCCCCGAATCTTCCCTCCCGGCTCCAAAGCATTTACTCTCCAATCCCAACCTGCCCCCCCACCCCTCCCCCCGCCTGTCCTCATCCCCACGTCTCCTCCGTTACATCCTCTCTGAAAGTCTGCCTCTAAGTGGATTGATTGGGCTAAAAGTGTAGAGAGAGAGAGAAAGAGAGAGGGAGTGAGGGAGAGAGAGAGAGAGAGACAGGGGAGTGTGAGAGAGACGGAAAAACGGTCATGAACTTTTCATGAATGCAAGTATGAAAGGAAGCAAAACGAGACACAGAGAGAGAGGGAGAAAGGGAGAGAGGGTGGACAGACTAAAGAGATGACAGCAGTGACAGACTGCACCTTTCTCCGGGGAACTCCGCTGCCAAAATCCATCCTCCTCGTGCCCTCCCTCTCCGTCTCTCTCACTTTGTCTTCCTGGCTCCGATTCTCTCCTGTCCTTTTCCTCTTGGCCTTTGCAGATAAATGTTGCCAAAAAAAGAGAACATTCTAGCAATCGGACCAAAATAAATAAATAAATAAATCACCTGCCTGGGTCTCTCGGCTGACATTTCCATCAGGTCTCTGCAGCTGGTGCGTGCCCAGTGAGAGGCAAATAAGTCCCAAGACAGGAGTCAAATTATCCCTGTGTGCACTTCTGCCAATCAGTATTTGTCAGTATGAGCAGTTCTACCTTTCCACAGGCCAGACTTGCTAAAATATTCTGCCACTAAGAGACAGAGCCGGGAGATGTTTTTTCTCGCAATTAACAGGGGGTTTACTATTTATGGGCTTACAGAGATAACACACACAACAAAGTCCAGTGTAAGCTGTTTTTCTGATGTAGTACACTCAGAAATAACAGGGCTCTGTACATCGTCAACTCTAAATGGTGCTGGGAGCTTACACTAATGGGACTTGATGACACTGAGGGGCCATTTGGATTATTTTATAGTAGCTAATAGAGGGTCGAATTCTACATGCAATAACAATGTACCAGAGTTGAGGGAAGTTTTTTGACTAGCCACTGTCAGCCTGTGACTGTTGATGTACTAACGCCATTTTCAGCAAGCAATCATGGAAGAGCTAGTTGCATAAAAGAATTAAAAGTTTAAATGATCATTACCCCATTTGGGATTTTTTGGTTGTAGTCTCGTGGAGCCAACGAGTAAAGGTTGGTATATCAGCTCCCAGCTTTTCCAGAGATACTGATCAAAAAGTAGGATAATCTCTTCCTTTCTTCCTTTCAATCTTTAACAAGCGATTTAAAGTGCCAATTCAACTCAAAATCTTGCCCACATTATATACTTTCCAACGCTGAATACGATAATGGCCTCACAAAGTCTCTGGGATACCTGGCTTCAGCAGGTCAAGCCTGGCCAACCTCCCGAACTAGCCAGGTGCCTCGGCATCTGTCTCAAATAGCTCCTGTTTTTGAGTCAAAAGAGAGAAATTACTTTTTGCCCCTTAAAGAATCTACCTGGTGATAGAGCCAACAACGAGTGCTCCCTTTTTCTCAAATTTAAAATCTGTATATAAGTCACTTTATTTTCTTTGGAAAGCCAGGGATTGCACTAATAACTGAAATGGTATCCTGCTTCAAGTCAGTGACTGATAAAAAAATGGACAACACAACACAGCATCTGCAAAAAACTGTATTTACTGCAGACCGGTCCTGTCAAGGCCAATACCCAATCTGTTTAATGAGATCAGCACAGGCACCAATATTTATTCCCTTATTATTCTCTACAAGACAAGTGGGAAAGGAGACTTTGTCCTGACACATTTTAACCTGGGTGAGCATCAGCAGGAGGCCTGAGGTTTGCGGTTGTGTATCGTTAGAAACTACGTCTCGTTCAGGTTACCCCGACTCGTGTCAGTTCCTGGCTCGTGCCTGCCTCAAGCTCAGCGTTTGAAACGGAGCGCGTCAATCGAACTCTGATCTGATCACAACGCCTCTCGAAGGTGTGACCACAACTGGTGACCAATGCGGACACACTTCACGCCGAATAAGTAGTTTTTCTTGTGAACAGGACTCCGTTGTAAAACTGCAGATTTTTTTGGTCGTGTCACGATCCTCTCCCCGTGTCAGCTGCTGCTGTCGAGCCTCGGCTCTTGTGTCAGGCTGTAACAGATCAAAGGCAAAGCTCACTCTGCTTGAAGTCATTATGAAAAGAAATCTATATAGCCGAGTCTGGAGGGTGTCAGCTTTCACTTTTTTATGCTGAAAGTTCGGACTGCCCTGCCTGCAAGCTCCTCTGAAGTGGGGCCAATACAACGTGGACGGTCTATGACAGATTCTTCATTAATGACTTGTATTCTGTGCTTGAATTTGCATAAAACACTTCATCATTTGACAACATTTTGCTGGGCTGAATGTTGACACTTTGACATATTGTCTCTACACTCTATATATATTCCTCAGCATCCACAGTCACTAGAGACGGCCGTTTGAAGAGGAGCCCACACAGCTGACATGCAACCTTGACCACAAGTTGCCCGCTTTGTGTTTTCTTGGACACATAACGCACACCTCAGTTTTCAAAGAGGCATTTCAGAGCCTCGCTTGGATTTTGAAGATCCTGCGCACACACTGCACTGTAGTTATTTCCTGCCTCTACTCAAACTGCAATTGACAGGGCTTTTTCATTAATAGGATTTGCTTCAGCCAGTAAATGTCTGTGAATTCAATCACTGTTCTATAATCTGGTCTTGCTGTAATGTGGTGCTGGAACTGTGCAATTCTGCCACACGCTTGCTTTGCTCTTTGTATTTATGTGTGCAGAGGTCAAACTCGAATCTCTTCCAATGAGCCAGAGCTGTGATTTGTCTGCAGCATCTACCATAAGCACATCATCATAGCATATTATTATCCCTCCAATATTAACTAACACATCCACGCTTTAGAATAAAAACAAAAAGTGCATCGGACAAGCAGCAAATCCCTGCTTCAGTGTATAAATTTGTATCTCTCTCTCTCTCTGTGTCTCCTCTCAAACTGATTCAGCTGGTTAGGTGTGACTGGAGCAGCTATAATTAGCGATCCGAGCATGTGGGTGGCAAATGAAGTGAGGAAGTGAGGACGGAGGGAAAAGTGCTGCTGAAGCCTGCAGTGTGCACTGTTAAAAATGATGTGTCATTTCAACACAATTGGAGGTAGTCATTTGGGTCGTCAAGTTTCCACAACCTGCACCGCGACGACAAATGAGCAGCTGGCATGTGGGGTGTCAGGGAGACAAAATGTGTCATCACTGTTTTTAGAAACAGGCTAAAAACACCATTCCTCTTATAAATTTTCTGTTTTAGAGTGTGGTCAATGGAGACTGGTTGTGCAGCAACAATAATTATCAGCAGGCGATGTGTAGGTCAATTAAGCATCACTGAAAGCAGCAGTCAGGATACACAAGTGTGAATTCTCAAACAACTCCTGCAGTACAGTCTATCGTTTGACAGTTCATCAGCATGACTGGTATTTTTCAAACTCTTTGTTTTGCCAATATATGACTCCCCTAGCAGTAAATTGATGTTCTCATTTACATATCATAACAAAAACAGCACAAATAAATAAATAAAGAGTCACTACAGGGAGCTAAATATGGTACATGTAGGAGACTAAACCAAATCTCAAACTGATGTTATGTGAAGGATGATATCCACCGCAACAAAAGAAAAGTGCCATTACCTTTTTAATGGCAGGTGGAAATGAAGTTTAATTTGGATATAATCAAGAGCGATGTGTTCATCACATCATCCACATGTTGTATCGCCCACAATCTGCTGTTCACTTAAACATCTGTGCTCGGACTAACTTATTCAAAAGAGACATTATTTTGTGTGTTAGAGACAGCAGGGAAAATTAGTTTTTCAACTCTGAATACTGTTTGGGCACGTTCTCCTTCAGAAACCAGTGGTTTGCAGAGCTCATCCGCTGTTCCTTAATGTTCTTCCTCTCGTATCACCTTCCCCTGTTTAGCACTTGCACTCTCATTTATCTCAAGCAAAACAAATTCTCTATTAGTAAACCTAATGGCTGTTCAGCACATTGTCAGGCCATTTCGTGATGGCAGCCGGGCCGCCGTTACGTACTGTTATCAGTTTTTATAGCAGCCTGCCTCCTCGCTGCTTTTGAAACCCATTACAATCTCAATGTGTTCACTTTTGTTTGCATGCACACCTTCATATTAGGTTTGCATGAATATGACCTCTCAATCAGGATTGGGCTTTATCGTTACTCTCAACAATTCTCAGGGAGGGCATTTTGTTGTCTGCTGTGTTGAGGCCTTGTATAGGACTCCTGTTATAGCTGCTTGTAGCTATAATAATTGCCATATTGTTCTAATGTTATACAACAGACAGTTGCATACATTTTGTGTTACCCTGGAGTACTGTAGCCATGGCAAGAATCACTAACAAAGCACTGTATCTGTCTTTGACTATCACCATCATCTCTAAAAGGACAAGCCTGGTAACATCCTGTATTTTTTCTTACTGTCAGCACATCCATTTAAAAAGCATAAACTAACAATGTCTTTCTTTCAGTGCTTCTGGACTTTCATGTCTGTGTCTCGAGACCATCTCTTCGCACTAAAAAGCTTAAATCTCTACAGACGGGCCATGAAGAAGTAAAATATGAAATTACACCAGGCTTAATCTTTAAATGAGATGTAACAGGAGGTGTCTCTTTTTTCAGGACAAGCATCACATTTCTGCCAGAACAAAGATGCATTCATTTCCTCTTCCATTAAACTTCAGTTTCAGCGAGAGCTCACCTCCAGGCTAATGGAAACACGTTAGGATCACTGCCGTGTGAGAGTCAGACGGCGCAGAGCAAACGAATGAATCCAAAATGTGACTTTAATATTAATCACACGGCTCTGCTTAATTTGTGATAATGCTTGTGTGTGAGTGTACGTGCATACCAGCGCAGGGCCCAGACTGAGTTAAAGTTAAGCAAGATGCCAGTGTGCAAATGTTTCAGCGGGGGGAAGATTCGCAGGGAGATTGGACGGCGAGGCTGAATCTAAAACAGGAAGGAGGCAGAGAGGGGAAGATGAGAAGGAGTAATGGAGGCAGAGAGCAGATGAAGACTGGAATTCATTGCATTACACTGCACTGTCTGCACTGCAGGCACGGACGCAGACAGAGGAAAGTGGTGGAATGCAAGCGAAAGGCAGGCATCATTTAACAGGCTTAGTTACTCTACATATTATGTCCTCAGGCTTTAAATTACCACCAGCCAGATTTCCAAATGCTTAATTCTGTCAGCCATGTCCTGGCGAGGCCGGTTTGACACGTTGCAGTGGGTGGACAACTACAATATAAAACTCCTCTTACCACTTCAAATCAGTTACAAGGGGTGATTTTCATGCCTTGGAGCCACTCAGGCAAGATGTTTAAAGCCGTTAAGACCTAAAACAATCAGTCAATTAATCGGCTGTGAGAGAATTCACGGCTGTCAGAACTAAACGTGTGATTTGCTGGTTCCAGATGATCGAATGTCAAGATCTGCTGGATTTACAATTCATTGATGTGCACTTTTCAGCGTTTTCTGTTATTTCACAGACAAGAAATTCATCCATTAATCTGACTAAACAATCCGACTGCACAACGACGAAAAGGGCTCCCTTTTAGATGAGGTGAAGGTGTGACAAAGGTCCAGCCTGCAGAAGAGCGTCCTGTCGAGTGAGTGAGAGAGACATCAGCCCATCACAACACACCTCACACTCTGCTCAAATGAGGTAAAATCCACTAGTACAGACGCAGGTAGTTTCCCCTTATCAGTGCAGCCCCTTCCTTATATACCATCACACCACATGCATGCATACACAACTCTGCCCGGGGGGGTACACACCATCTTCTGGAATCGGTGTTGAGAATCCAGCGCTGGCCACATCCTTAAGTTATTGATGCATATTTTTTTCTGTATTTTTCCTGGCAGCTGACTTACGTAATGTTTCGTTACGCACAGCCCTCTCCCTTCCTCTTAGGTTGGTCTTTATAAAAGGTGTCTGAATGAAAGATGATGCTTCACAGGCGCCCGAGCAATAGTAGCAGAGGAGGTGGTGACTCGCACAAGAGGCTACATGTTAAAGGCGAAGGTGTGTATGTGTGTGTTTGTGTGTGTAAGGTGTCCAGCTGGCAAAGATGGTGGTACCTCTGAAACAGGAAGGTAAACACAAAGCTTCGCCATTTTCCCAGAGTAAGGACTTTGGCTGTAATGGTGCAACAAACTAAAACAGACCTCAGAGGAAGTATAAAAGATGCACTGCTGGAGGTTATTATTATTAACAAGTTTCCCAGACATGGAAGAAAACACCCCGATGTAGTGATATCAGGCTGCCATGAATGTTAAGTGCCTGTAAAAGCCTGTTTTTTTTTTTTGTTGCTGGGGGTTGTTATTCTCACTATTCACATTATGGGACTGTGAGTAATTTTGGCTGAAAAGGTGGGTGTGTGGCTAAGCTGTGATGTCACCCCTCTGGTGTATTTCAGTGGTGTCAGCTGGTAGAGGGACACACACACACACACTGTACTACACCGAAAAAGATCAGAGCATCTCTCCCAGGAGCGTGTCAGACGTATCGCATCAATAACTGTGGCTTCATTTCTAGGCAGGCATTCATTGCTCCCTCCTCTCTCTGTTTACCTAAAACCACAGCCGCCCCCCCTCAACCTCCTCACAGATAAAAGCCAAGGTCCTGTGCTGTGTCCTTGCTCCGGTGTGACGCGTGTGAGGGGGGGACGTGACCAAAGACAGTTTTTTTGTCAATGAAGGCGCAGTGAGACTACACATGTGTGCGCTGCGTGAAGTGGAGACGTCGGGTTGTTTAGGGAACGAGCAGCAAGGACAGCAAAACACAAGGTGCTTCTTCTTGTAAAAATAAAACGGGGAGGGGGGGGCATGCGCAACTTTACGCTCTCATGGCTCTTTCAGTGTGCGCAAAGACAAATAAATGAAAAAAAAACGTCCTTCCTTACCTGCTCTCGTCCTGACCCTTCCTCCAAGATGGGCTCTTCTGCGGCGGCCGTCTCCTCCTCCGTCTGCATCTTCCCTCTTGCCGCTCCTTCCTCCCTCAGAAGCGGGCTCGGCCAGCTCCCTCCCCGGTAACGTCCGACGGCAGGGACCTCCCCGGCGGAGCAGCGAGCTCGGTCACCCCATCCGCCGCAAGTCGGTATCCAGTTTCACGATGGCGCGGCCTGCGGCAAATAAGCATCATCTACTCCGGATGTCGGAGCCCCCCCCCCGCCTCCACCTCCTCCGCCCTCCCCGCTTTTTACCCGCCGCCACCTGCCTTCTTCCCGGTGTCTGCTCCCCGCTCAGTGCCGCTCCATCCTCCGCCTCTCCGGTCAAAGCCAAAATGTGCGCGAGACGCCAAAGTCAAAGCTGCGTCGCCCTCCCTGCCGGACCGCGCTCGCGTGCCGCTGCCTCGCGTGATGCTCAGCCCGCGCGCGTGCGTGCGTCCGTGCGCGTGGCCGACGGCGGCGCAGGAGAGAGGCCAAGAAACCTCACGGGCTTTTTTTTTCACTAAAACGGAGGAATGACGCTCGTGAGCGACTGCACGCGCGTCAGGTTCGTGCTGCGAGAGACGGGGGGGGGGAATTAAACGAATAATTAAACGAACAAAACCTAAAACAGAAAAAAAACAGAAAATGTCAGCACGGGTTGTTGGCGTTTTTTAACTTTGTTTTGGCAGGGTTGCACCTCGCGCTGGGTCTCCGTTGACGTCATATACCAACATCCCCACCCCCATCTGTTCACCTGAGCACACGCACAGGCGCGAGACTCCCCCTGTGGAGACACGTACACACTCAGAGGCGACGCAAGAAGCATCACATTCACTTTGTACAGTTATTTCACTGCTGACAATGATTTTATTTAGAAGACAGAAAAATACAAAAACCCATCCAAATATGTCCTTTTTGTAGTATAAAACAGAGATACAGATGATGGTGGGACTTCAGTCTGACGGGGATCAGTGATGTGTGTGTTCATCACACACTAAGGTGTCCTGAAATTTACAAACAAAGACCGGTTCAGGGATTGTGGCTGTTTTCTATCTGCAAGTAAAATGTATTTTTATTTGTGCAAGACACTGACCCGTGCTTGCTGACGGACCGGTTAGGAGGGTACTGGGTCGGCTGTGGGGCTGTGCGGCCCCTCCATCCAACTGGTAGGCCTGAAGAGAGTTGACGGACCCTGGGGCCTTTCTTGTTGTGTGCACTGGTGCGGTCCCTGAGCCAAGCATCATATAACCTCTCAGGAAGGATGGGTGAAATGATTTAAGGACGAACATTGCTTCATGTTTTCTCTACACAGGCCTGGTTGAGCCACTTAGACTAGTTCAATCTGTGTAAATGACTATTTTGATAGTTAATAATGCTATAATTTTTTAAAATGCTATAAAAGCAAAAAATGTTCCTTCCAAAAGGCATTGAGGTGTTGAAAGGATATTAGCAGCGACAGGCAGGTAGAGGATGTCTGTCTCAGTGTGGATGATAATGTCCTGGGAGATGTACTTCTTTGGCTCCGTCTCTCCTGCTCGGACCCCAGTCATGGCAAACAGCAGAACCTGCAGTTCGACATGCAAACCTGCCGCCACCTAGACAGACACAGAGTACAAAGCATATGTAATATTACTATCGCATACAAGGAGATGGTAACTTTTCCTGAAGCTAATTTAAAATCGGCATAAACTTTTAAGCAGAACATCCAGCTGTGAACTTACAGGCCCAGGATTGTAGACGACCCGGAGGCCTGTACCAGGAGGAGGCTGTTTCACATGGAACCTTTCAGAGAGGCAGACCGAGACAAACCACAAATAGTTAAAGGCCGAAGCCCTCCCTTTGGGCTTGAAGGTGACCCACAAATTGCCTGCACCTCCCCGCAGCACTCCATTAATTTCTGACACCCGAAGGACGTTTGAAACCAGTTATAAAGGCTACAGCTTCCTGGTTTTGAAGCCTGCAGATCTATGGTGTCTTACCTGCAGGTGTCGACACCCACATTCTTCATCACCACAGTGATGGTCGAGGAGGTGCCTTCCTGCAGCGTACCAAAATCAACACTGGACGGGAGCAGCTGGAAACCCCTCACTACCACACTTGGATCAGACAGAGAAATAGTTCGACACTTCCTCCTCACCGGCTCCTCCACTGACAGAAACTGCAACAGAGAGCAAAAACAGTGATGAGTGCATTCACCTGTGAACAGTGTGTGTGCGTGTGACACACTGAGTGACAGAGAGAGAAGCATGTGTGCAGCGTGTGGACCAAGAACAGATATTTCTAACTGCTTACAGGATATATTATAGGATATCCAGGGCAAAATGGGTCAAACCACTGATTATAGTCAGAAACACAGTATGGTCACTGAATTCATCATCTGCTAGATCTGCTGTCAGTTTGAGATACATCTTAATATCTACACATAACATGTAAAACCTAGGAATATTTTTGAAATACACTACATTAAAATGTACTAATTTACTATTAAAAGAAGCATTAATAAAAAAATCAATTACATTATATTTAGTGTAAACTAAATTTTTCATTAACAAAGAACACTAAAAGGGGGTGTTGGTGTAGGAAGTTAGTGCTGTGATTGCTATAATAATATTACTACTATTATAAAACTATGCGGTTATTTATGACATTTTAAACAGAATTCAGTGATTTGACCTTAGAATTAAATTTACTTAACACACGGGATTTGTTGATATGAATAACGTTTGTATACTTGTTGATTTGGGACACTGCAGGGCTTAGAGCCGAGGATAGAGCTTGGTAGTCTGACTTTGGTCCTCCTGGGCTTTCCTGTCACATCCACCTGGACTGACTTGCATTGCCCAGATGAGCCCCTCAGACTGCTCTCACCTGGCATGGACACACACAAACACATAATCATTTATCCATTCACTAACCTGCATAAAGTCCAGTTTGGCTGTAAATCATTATTAGGGACCATGACCAACACCCTCAAACAAAACCAAGAAATGGGACAGGTTTAACATACTTTCTTGCCTGATGATGTTTTAAATAGAATTCAGACTATGCCCTAAAAACATCTCTGCAATATTCAGTGTAGTTCCTGATTTATCATACTTTTGCAGAGACCCTGTAATTCCTGCTAATCTTTAAATAGCAGTTTGAGGTCAATGCTGCCCTGCACTGACATCTGACACGTTATCTGGTGAGGAAGCTGAATGGTAAATTCATTTAAATGTAAGAGAAGAGAGGAAGGTGGGGAACAAACCAGCGGACTGAGGCGTGGGGTTGGTGGGTCTCTTTTCAAGCATCCTGTCACTTCTTGCTGCTGAATGACTAAAAGCAAACAAAAGGAGAGGTTAAGCTGAGCAGCAGCAAATGTAAAGGTAATTGGGATGAGCAATTTGTTGAGTAAAAATGAATAAAAAGGGTGTTTTGTGATTCACCACAACTGACTCAAATTGAACACAGGAAATAAACAGGTCATTACATCGTCCTCATTACCTTGCAGATTGAGAGGGTGTCGGGTTTAAGGGTCGTGGAGCTGCAGAACACAAACACTCATAATACCATATGTATGTTACTGAATCTACAGATAATGGTTTTCATGCGCTTCTACAGTCACTTTATAATGGAATGTGTTCGATTATATCTTAGTTTCTCCATAAGGATTCCCAACTGAACTCCCTTTAAAATAAGTTTTATCTCAGTGGCTCCAAGTAAATACTGATGGTATAATAACTCACTGCTGTCTTGTGGGGCATCTTTGAGGAGGGCCTCAGCGCTATCTGACTTGGGGATCGGAGGGAGATCCATGGACAGACCCCTCATGTCTGGTGTTGGGGGCTGTAGCAGTTTCTGTGAAAAACAATAGTGAGAAGGCAATAGTGCTCTCTTGCTATATGTTGTGTATTTTCTTATGTAAAAGTCTGAAATAGTAAATAAATATGTTTATAGACTTCAGGGTTTTTATCATAATAATGTTAACTCAAAAACATCTTAAAATATATTGCATACTGAAGTGAACACATACAGTACCTGGTATAAAGGAATATTTTCAGGGTGGAAAAAAGGAACAATGCTCCTCTTCCTCAGAGCCTCTCTGTAAGTGTGCTCCTCACACAACTCCTGTCTGACGTACACATGTACACAGAGAAAATGACTGATGAGCTGATGGCTACCAATGCACATATGATGTGCTTGGAGCCATGGTAGTAGCATCATTTTCCACTTTTGTCCATTATCTATGCTGTAGTTTCACTGCAAATGATTTCTTCAAAGGAAAACCCCAGCAGATGCAACAATAAAACTGATGGGCTAAAAGCCATGGCCACAGTTAACACACACACACACACACACACAATGTGACTGGCAAATGCGTGGTTACTAGAGTCTATCAACCCTTTGTATCTCAATGAGTGTTGACACAGAAAACCTTAACTTGAATAAGTGACAACACAAAGCAGTAGTTAATTCTTCACGCAGGATCACTAAATAGGGTGGAAAAGAATATCTACCTGTATTGTGCAAGTCTTTCATTCCATTTTGACTCCTTTGCATTAGTAAAACTGGATAGGAGAGGGATTTAAGAGGATATTAATCCAGTTACAGAGCTTATTTCAATACATGGAAAAAACACTTGAGAGCATGCCACAATATCCATTCATGCATGCTATTATAATCTCACCAACCTGCTGCTGGTTACTGTGGCTGTGTCTTCTGAAACATCCAACTGCTCAGTTGAGGCTGCAACTCCTTGGCTGTACAGATTGGCTATGTCCACTGTGGACACACAGACACACAGAGTATCTAACCTTAATACCACCTCATTATTTCACAGTGTTGCTGCACTCATTATCAAAGCTTAATATGACTTATTAGAAATAACTGCAATTAAATAGGTATGCTCAGTTAGTTAAGAGTGAATGAGAAAAAACAGATTTGAAAATGCAACTTCTATTTCAGCCAACTTCTCACATAATACATTATCCAAACAGTCCACACAGCTGCAAAATGCAGTCACTCACCTGAGGTCCTCTTCTCAAGGGTGTGATCTCCATCATCTTCTTCTGCAAAAGACTACAAAATTGATTATTAATTATCACTCATTTACATTAGAATTGTAAAACATTATTGCATGAATATTATTTGTAATATTGATATGAATTTGTACTACAATAATGTGTATATTCATGAGTGTGTGTGTGCTGACCAAGACCAGGTTGAGCAGATCACTGGCATGAACACTCTCCTCCACAGAGCGAGGGTCTTTAACTTTCATCTCCTCTGACCTCTGCTCCCTCTCCATCAAACTCTCAATGTATTCCTACAGTCAAAGCCACATTTCAATATTTCCCAGAACCCTCTTAACATTCCTGTCATCCATCTCCAAAAGTTTTCAGGAAGTCTGGTATTTTTCACAGTTAGCAACATAGCACTAGTGACAGACTAATCAGGACACTATTAGCCTTTTGAAGCAGAAATATAGCCAGATATCATCATTATTGTACCTTCAGTCGTGTGTCGATGATATTTTTGAGTGGTGTGGTGAAAGCTCTGTGCTGATAAAGTTCCCTCATCTCCAGGACTTTGGGGCAGCTCCTGACAGGTTGACGCTGTGCTGCGGAACCCACTGACCTCTCTCTCAGAGTTAAACCTCGTCCCACGTCAGTACCAAATGGAGGACCTGGGCTCTTCTTCTACAAGAGAGAGGAAGAGTGTTTGAGTGTCTCATTTACATGTGCTTACATTTGTGTACAACATGTGAATATGTAGCTGTACCTCTACATGAGGGAAATCATGCCAGCTGCGGTTTCTGAGGTTGGGAGGGCTGATGTCAGGATTCTGTTTCCCTTGCAACCACTGGGACCACACACTCTGGTGGCCGGGCTTTAAGATGGTAATGCCAAACGCATCTGAAACAGTCACAGACTTACATTTCCATATTTCCCTACACTTCCCCTTTATTTCTCTTGTCATAGACAACTGAATGAGAAATGTGCACTCAACTCAACAAGTTCATTAACTAAATAAATTGTAAAAAATAATTGTGAAACTGTTGTCTTCATTTTTAAGACAACAGGGCACCTTGTGTGTCTGGCAGTGGCTCTCGCTGCAGTGCGATGGTAGGGTCGGAGTAGGCCTCATAGAGCAGTTCCTCTACACTTTGAGAGCTCAGTAATTCAGTGCCTGAACCATCCTCGTACACCAGAAACAGCCTGCGAAACAAAGTGTGTTTTCAGACTTCCCGTGACATTGCCATAGACAACAGCTGAAAAATGTTTAAATATTGTGACATTAAAGGTGCAGTGCATGTGAATGAAGGCGCACCTGGGAAAATGCTCTCTGTCTTTCACATAAATTCGGGCGATCTCTCTGTCCTCGTCCTCGACTGGTTCCTCCTCATCTGGTCTAAGCGTGCTTGGAGCAGGGCTGAAATTCAGCACTGATAACTGCCCATCCTCTATCACCTGCAACACACACACACACAACACTGAGAGCATGAACTCAGAGAGGCAGGCTAACTTGTGTGGAAGAATTTGTTTTAAAGACTTATATTATCTATTTATCACCAGAGGATTTGACACAGGTGATTTCTTTTTAATGTTTTACTGTGCTTTTCTTCAAATTAGCATAAAAGGGTTTCTCAACATTCCCTCCTGCCCTTGAATTAGTTGTTTAATCTGAAAATAGAAACTCCTGATAAGACTCCTAATAAGACATCAACCTTGTAACAGACAAAGGATTATAAGAGGATTGGTCGTTAAGATGGAAGTAGCGAAGCAAAGCAATCTAATTTGCTGAAATGAGTGCTGTCTCAAGGTCTTATTCAAGATGAAATTAAATACATTTTCAACCTTACATTATTTCTAACGAAGTGTTATCATATAAAGCCTGTTTAGTAAGTGTCTGCTTTGTCTTTGCTTTAGTGAACTGCATCCAAGATACAAATTTTTGGTTTAGCTGTCTTTCAGTGCTCACCACAAACACTTTTAAACATGATGTCACTAACCCATCCTTTCTTAAAATCCTCTTCACTGACCTGGAAGTGGTTACCATCTGGGTCTGTAATGTCACAGGCCACTTTGTCTGTATGACTCATGGTGTAGCTTCCTGGTTGGTTTGTGGGGGGACCAGCCTTTGGACTGGGGGTTACAAGTGGGTCGGACGAGTACACACACTTTCCGTCACTTTGGATCTGCAGGAGCCCCACGCTGGATGGAAACACCTTGGGTGCACAAGCATACCCACACAAACAAACCAGCGTTTAAATAAACGGACAAAAGGGCAAATGTGTATTATCTGTGAACTCTACCAAACAAAAACTTGCATCAGCAGGTGTGATATCTACTGTAAACAACCCACCTGATAGGCTCCTTGGTTGTTCCCCGTGATGACAGTTCCATCAGCTAAGAAGATGTGAGCCTCGTGTCGCTCTGGGTACATGACCACTGTGGCGCATCCCTCCTTCTCCACCAACACCACCCGCTCTTTGGTGGACACACTCCCCTTATTGCTTTCATATGCAATCATTTTACCATTCTCAGCCAAGGTCTTTTCCTCACCACTCTCTCTTTCACCACACGTGTGCTCACGTTCACTCGACCTTGTGAGTGCGTGTCCAGCGCCTTCTTTGTCACATGATTTCTCTGCACTGTCCCCGCTAACCTCTCCTCCATTGTAAGAGGTATCCTTGTTCTCATAAATGCTGTCAGCACAACGTGTGACACACACACAGTTGGTGGAGCTGCATGCACATTCAGAAGTTGATTTAAGAGTTGCACTCTCAGGCTGCTCCTCTGAAAAGTGAAGAGACCCAGGGAAGCAGTTGAGATGCATAAAAAATCTACTTAATTTAAAGATCACTTATATTTTTATATGTAAATACTGCATGCTGATCACCTGTGTGCAGCAGTATGTGCTGCGCTGTGTTTGGTGGTCTGTCCTGGTAGAGACTGGTGATTCTGGTTCCGTCAGCATGTTCTACACTTAGAGATCCGTCTGGGTTTTGGACAGTAACCACCAGATCCTCCCGGGTCAACAACACCTGACAGAACAAAACATGCCAAGCTAAAGAGGCCACTTCAGCAAAAAAATGTGTTTTCAGAGTGGGGCCAACTATGTCATTTGTGACAACAAATTTTGACATGCTTAGACAACGACAAGACATTGAAATAAGACACTAAGGGTAACCAATATGCTGTCAGGAGTAATAATGCACTCTTACCTCATGGGTGATGGGGTCTGTGGCCTTGAAGGCAAGAAGAGGTGTGGTGGGTATGTGTGTGTGTGTTGTCCCCACAGTGTGGATGCGAGCTCCAGATGGAGTCGTGGTTAACCAAAATCCTCTCTGAGCATCAGCCTCCTTCTCTGAGCTCTGTTCTGTAGAGACATACAAAAAAAATAAAAAAAAAACATGACACAATACATCGAGAATAAAAAACTGTCCTCAAAGCAGGGGAGTATCATAGTTATCAGAAAGTGGAGGAAATACTGTTTTGTACTGAGTTTTGCTGCACTCTAACCTTGCATGTTGTCCTCAGTATCTTTGGTTGTGTTTTCCTCCTCAATTTCAGAGTCAGGCACCCACACTGGACCAGAGTCCTGGCTGAAACTGACTGAGCCGTCTGCAAACAGAACCTTCCGGACACATGTGAATTGTGTTTTTGTGTGTATCAAACGAGTCAGTGTTTTAGCTTTGCCCGTACAATTTGTGCAACAAATCAGTCCAACACATGCTGGTATGTATGCCTCAACGTATGAATATGTCCGTGCAGCTTATTTACCTCTGTGGATTGGTCTCTCATGCATCGGATTACAGCTCCCTGGCTGGTAACAATGCGGGACAGTTCTTTGGAGAGGGAAGGGTCCTGGACCTGCCCCACATCTCCCCTACCATGCAGAGGAAAGCCCTGTTTCACCAGCATATCCTGCTCTTCTGAGGACACTCCTGGACACAAATAAAAACAAAAATTATGTGAAGGCCAACAAGACAGTGATGTATTGCTCTGCTGACGAGTTCTTTGATGTACAAAAGTGTATCACTGACCTTGTGTATCCTCTCGCAGAAATTGCAGCAGTAGGCCATTAGGAACAGACAGGTTGAGGCTCCTGAACGGACTTGGTGACGATGCAGGCTGGCAACACACAATCAAACATAAGAAAACCTGTGCATATAGTATAAGCAATAGGCTAATAATTTTAAATGAACACAAGATAGATAGCATAAGCTCAAATCTACAGGTACATTCGGCCCAAAGTCGTTTATACTGTTTAGTTTTGAGGTTTGAAAGCAATTTAATAGTATTTCTTAAAGTTACATTTTCTCTGTGTGTATCCATGTGAGTGTATGTGGAACCTGGGAGTCAGGAGGTCTGGTGTGGCTGACTGGGCTGGGTGTCTTGGAGGGGGCTGAGTTCCCGTCTATCCCCTTGGAGTGATGGGTGGAGGAAGAAAGAGGGATGGGGACAGAGGCAGAGGTCTCTGGTGCCTTTCCTTCTGTTTCCTGGGGGCTCACTAGAACATCAGCACACATAACCAGCTAAAATAACCTGTACTGAGAAGATATTTCTAACCTGGCTTGTGCCAGATATAATTAGAAAAATATTTGTAACACTGAGATAATGGATGTGCCGGCACATACAAATTAAATTTTTAAATACAAATTAAATCCTCAAACAGGATGAAAATCCCACCTAAGCATTCTCCTGTGGGGCCATAGAAACTGTATGAGAGGTGGATTCCATTGTCTAAGACTGCTGAGAGGGAGCCCTGTTTCACCTTCTTAATCTCCAAAGGCTCTGACACTGAAAAACACACACAAAAAAGGGTAATCTTGGTTTGTTAAACAGTATTATCCACTAAATGGCTTAATGCTTCTGGATGGATAAAAAAAACTAAAATGACAAAATAATGTGGTATGATCAGAATCTTTACCTTTAAAATCTTCTGTTTTGTCATTGGTATCTTTGTCTTTAGGCTGAGTGGGAGGTTTTACTGGATCAACAACAACATGGTTGATATGTGTGTGGAAACAATGCCCATCCTTCTTCACAGCCACTTTCATCAGACTGGAACCTGGAGGGAAAACATTATAAAAGGGGTGAATCACCCAAAGCAGCTGTCACCTCCACTAGGTATCAGTGAGGAGTAGCTGAGTAGCACTTTGCTCACCTCATTTACAATGACTGACATTCCCAACTACCCAGCAAATCAAATAGGTGTCTCTTTACCACAGAGAAATGTTTCTTATACATTTGTAGCTGCTAAAGAGAGATTAAATAAGAAGACAGTTTGGAGCATAAGATCTTACAAATTCTACATCATACATTGTCACAATACCTTCGACATAGTTAGCATTCTCCACCATGATGTGTCCTCCATCTGAAGGGAAAAGGTGCTGGACACAACCTGACATGTGGATCAGCTTTCCATCCATGTTGTAGCCTATGAAGCCCTACATGTCCCACACACACAGCCATACACACACAGTGATGTATTACCTGTATGCAGTCATCTATCTATGATCTGCTGTTTATGCTCTAATTCTTATTAAACTCATGGTAGTGTCCTCACATTAAAGGGTTCCTCTGTCGGATGCAGTTCTTTGTTTTCCTCCTCAGGGGGTGCTGTGGTGGTCATGGACTGTGTAGGAGTCTTGGTTGAGCTGCCTGCTGTCCCTACTCTGCTCTTCTTGCCACTAGACACAGTTTTACTCTTGCTGTCCGGCATCTTGGCCTCCTCCTTCTGCTGCTTGCCTTTCGGTGTATTCTCTTTCTTTGATTTCTTGGCCACTTCTTCTTCCTTTAGCTGCTCCTGCTCCAGCTTCCAGGCCTGTAACACCACACACAGAGATACGTTAATATCAGCAGCAGATTCCTATGAAGGATCCAAAGAGTAGAGAAGGCTGTGAAAATTATTTTTAGTTGTTACTGACTTTAAGGGAGTCTTTTCTGATGACTGGCTCAGGTGCATTGTCTTCTTTGTCTTCCTCAGCATCATCTGTAGCCTTTTCATCTTATCCAGACACAAAACAAACATTGTACACTGGTAAGTACCCACAGTCTCATTGCTAGAGCTTTATACTGAGAAGCTACAGTACCTTTCAAAGACTCAGCATGGCTGAGCTTTCTGCATTGCATTGCCTCTTTTTTTAATTCCTCTTCCTTTGTCCAATCTGAAATGGTATCTGCCACATGCTCCAGATACTTCCTACAAATAACATACCAATCGAGATTTTTAAATTCTGTTAGTCAGGTTATATAGGCTATAGACTGATAACAAGTTAGTTGTAACTAAATTCTCCAGTTTGATGCCACTGAGAATGTAAGCACTGTATAATCATAATGACAGTGTTGTGTTGCTATCCGTGTCCTGTGAGAAGAAACCACCTGAAAATGTGAACTTGCATTCTGACCTGAACTTGACATCAGTGTGAAGGACTACATCCCAGAACTCCTTGCACTGGCGGTAAGGGCTCATTGGATTGTGACAGAAAATGTACAGGATGTTGTTATGATTTCCTCTGAAGGTGTCCAAGCAGTGGTATTCTTCTGAGGCTAACTGGACTACCTAAACATGAGGAAAAATCAAAATTACATAAGCAAAATGTTAGACATACAAAATCACAAAACTTTAGGGTTTCAGTCCAGTGTCTGTATTTTTAGCTGAAATAAGATTTACATGGCGTTTTATGTGTCACATGTTCAAAGTCTGCAGTCTTCTTTTCTTTATTCCTGTTATCAGTATACTTAATTTATCCCAGGGGGAACTTTAATAAATTCTGATAGCAGAGGATGGTTTCGATCCATCGACCTCTGGGTTATGGGCCCAGCACGCTTCCGCTGCGCCACTCTGCTTCTGTGGCTGCTACTTCAAATAAGTCCTCACATCTGCTTAACTCAACTTAGCTGAGGCAGTTTAACATCCATTTAGATTTAGGTTAAATTAAGTTATAGCATAATTAACATATGACAGAAATAAGGCAGGTCTTGCAGGTCACGCACAGTAGTTACACTTGTTTCCTCTTAACACAGAAAAGGTCACCTGTGGGAAGGTGGAGGCATCGTGGTGTTCAGCATAGTGCCAGTCGAACAGAGATCTCAGCCTACAACTCTGAATGTCAGATAAGTTCAGCTGGTTATGCACTCTCCCACTTATCTGCTGGGAAAAAAGGAAGAATGTAATATTAGTGGGAGTTGCTCATTATTCATAGAGCACAGCATACAAAAACCTGGGTAGCTGCAGTAACAAGAACATGGAAAAATACCTCTGTATTACCAGGATCTTCAGTGAGAAATGTTGGACCTATAAATAAATCAAATAAATGATGAGGTTGAGCACAGTGTCATACTCTCTGTTGAGAGATGTATGTATGCAAGTTATGTCCCTACATCACAGTAACTGGATTAACCAACATCGTAGCAGACCTTTATTTCGCAGGTTATTAAGGTGCTGTTTAGCGAAGGATAGAGGGTTGTCCCAGGGGATTATTGTGGGAGTCTGCTGTGTTGCTTCCACTGTTCCCACAGCATTCGTTAGCACACCCTTCTGGTCCAGCCTGGTCAGCGGCATACTCTCAAACACACTCTGATGAAACAAACGCTCCACGTCCGACCACGGCACAACCTCTGTGGGATATGATAACATCAAAATATTTGAAAAGTTTAAACTGCAAGTAGGATAAGAATATCAACAAGTTGTAAAAATAATTCTGATAGTGTTATTTAATTAATACAGTGTTAATTAGTGTCCGTAGTTAATTAACAGCAGCCATGTATACTGCTTCAGTATGTCTTTCTGTCTGACTGTCTGCTAGGTATATCACTGACTCTAAAACGCACATTGTCTTGTGCCATACAGCATGCTATGGGAGGTCAAAGCTCGTGAATGCAACTTGGTGTCATCTCTTCATATTAAACAGCCGGAGAGAAAAGCATCCCAACATAGAGCCATGGATATACTGAGCTGTAGTGGATGTCTTTAACATGTTTCTGACCGTCTGAGCAGTAGTGTTGTAGCTGCTGTTTGACTGCCATCCAGCGGGAATTGTTGTTTCTCTGCTCAGCTACAGAGTGAATCAGCTTCCACACTGGAGACAGCTTCATCATGGACAGCTCCACCTCTGCTGGATCAAGACCCTGAACCACCTAAGAGGGATATAAACACACAAACACACAGAATATGTGTGTACCACATTTCTGTTAAAAACTGGAGTCAGGACTGCATAAACTGAAAGCTCTGTTAATTAATTTCATTCATGATGTTGGACCAAAAGGTCAAATTCCTCATCCACAATAAAAAAGAATCAATTATACACTACTGCAAACATAAAAAAAAATGTACTTGCACTGATATCCCTTAAGCGCAGTGCTCTCTCGTTGTGGTGTCTGATAACCAGAGGGTGGGCAGACTCCTGAGTCTCCTTTGGTCCAAACGCCTCCATTAGCCTCTGACACACAAGACAAAAGAGAATAAAAAGAGACAAATAAATGAGAGACTTCTCACTCTCATTCATTCTGCTCAGAGTGTGTCTGGACACTCAGGAGTCACCAGGGAAACTAGCAATGAATTTCACAATTCAAATAAAGAAGAACAAAATTCACACACACCATATTTGCATAGCTGGATTTGGAGACCAGATAGACCCTAAAACCACATGGCTGGCTTGCTTTTATCTATTTATACAGTTATTTTCTGTAGCACTTTATGACTGTGTGCGCCACATGCATGTGTGCCTTTTTGCACTGTGATCATAGCACCACCTGGTGGACATATATTGTATGTATTTTTGGCTCATCTGTGTTCTACAGTATTTGCACTATGATAATAAGAATATAATAGTATCATAACATTTCTCTTCACATTACAACACAAAACATAAAGTTATTTCAATATATCTATAAAGAATAACATTTTTAACCTAGGAACTTGCTGAGATATAAGGCCGTGCTTTGTGTTTGCTCAAGAGAGCAAGTATTTCACCCTCCCCCGCCACAGCCATGTGATCCCACCCCGCCCCGCATGTGCTGCAGCGACTGCACTCTCAGAACAACCCTGTAGCTGAGGGGAAATGGCTATTGTGCTCCAAGTGTTTGTGACTGGCCCTACCCACAGACATTCAAGACGCATTCTGAGCTCCGGGTTAGGGTTAGACACCCCCGACACAAAAAACCAGGAAGAAAAGTATGTTGCTGCATTGGCCGGGAATCGAACCCGGGCCTCCCGCGTGGCAGGCGAGAATTCTACCACTGAACCACCAATGCTGCTGATGCTCACAACCCTTACTGTACATTTTTGACATTTTTGTACAATGCTGTATTGTCATTTATCACAGTATTGCTTTTAATGTGTTTGGTGTGTTCACACTATACCTTCTCGTCCTCTTTATTCTGGGCTGTGGTCAGCAAGCTTTCTAACATGTGGCTTCTCTCCTCGTTTGTGTGTGCCAGAGGCAAGAAGCTTTGGAGCATGAAGCTGAGGAGCTGATAGTCCAGCCCAGGACTGGTGCAAGGTTTGGGCTCCTCAGCCACATGGGGCAGAGCAGACGAGGACTGCTCTGCTGAAATCACTACCTAAACACACAAAAAACATTCATACATTCAAAACATCCAAATCTTGGTCTTGCCACCCACTTCACACCCTCACAGCACACCGACCTGTTCCAGCATACAGTGCAAGATTAGAGGCACAGAGCAGGCTTCTGGGGGAACCAGGTCAAGTAGGTTGCTATAGTAACGGGTGTCCACATCTGTAGAGAGAGGCGCTTCCTCGGTCTCTGTACACAAGATGAAAGGAAAGAGGGTTACTTTGTCATCCTAATCTGAGTTTTTAATTTAAATGCACACACAGACCTGCCAAGACTACATGGGAAGAAGGACTATGACAGAGGAAGGTTTTACCCTGGTGTGGTGAGATTTCCTCCTGCGCTGATTTCTTTTTGGAGCCTGGAGTTATGGGGAGAAGGGTTGGCACAACCTGGCACATGAAACACATACAATATAGTATGCATAAACACAAATACGAATACTTCCTGCTTTTCTTAGTTTCTGGTGATAGTAACCTTAATACCTCCAGGTTGGACTCTGAGAAATTTTAGATGATGCTGAACCTTTACTTCACACAAATCCTGTCATCAGGTTCCAAAGAAAATTAACTCAAAATGTCAGGTTAGTGTCGCTGTCATTATTAAAGTAAAAGACACAATACTGTCCTCCCTTCAGCCTATTCAACACAGCACAGCAGAGTGGCGCAGCGGAAGCGTGCTGGGCCCATAACCCAGAGGTCGATGGATCGAAACCATCCTCTGCTAAGTCAGACTTTTCATGAGGAAATCTGAATTTCAGACTGCTGCTTTGACAAAACAAGATATATGAAGTCATTGCCTCAATACTATAAGAAGCATCTCCACCCTTCGTCCTGCTACTGTAGAAAACAATCCATTGTGTAGTTATACTAAATGATGTAATGTACGTGCATGTGTGTAGAGGTGTACCTCTGAAGGATCTGGATCCAGCCTAAACACTGTTGGTACACTGATGAGTTTGATGTTCTTTAGGTAGTGCTGATGCTGCCTGCGCCAGCCAAGACAGTCATAAATGAGACTGGCCACACCCTCAAAGATTTGGCTTCCCATCTCCAGCTGCAACACAGTACACCCGCACACAGATGAGTGTTCACACTCAAAATCAAGTCACGGGCAATGTGAAACGGATTAATTTGCACATTTAACAGAGCAGAGGGAATGGGAAGCACAGACAGAGAAGCAGTTAACAAGTTCTATGAAATACATATCTGCCAGGCCCAACTTACTTTAGCCTCATGGTCCAGTGTGTGAGAGGGACACAGGAGATCTGGGACAGTGTAGCTGAGCTGAACAACATCATGGAGCTTGGATTCCTGTGGCCCACTGTCCAAAACTGGTCTGAGATCAGACCAGAACAGATCCAACTCCCTGGCCAGTGCAGCCAGCTGTGCACCACCTTGACCTGGCATACACAGAGGAAATGTAGATAAAAACAATGTACAACAGATATTTACATAGAAAAATAAAGGTTTAATGAAAGTTTGAATCTAAAAGTTATCACATTCTTTTGATGTGCCTCATTAAATCTGAGAACTTTACCTGCTTCCAGACCCTGCTCACTTTCCTCACAAGGGTGCTGTTCTGAGGGTCCATCAGAAGTTTGGGTGTGCTCCCAACACAGTTTAATGACATTGGCAACATGTACACCTATGGCATCAAGCGCCCCAATCAGCTGGGCCTGGTAGAAGCCCTGCACCAGGATGTAGTGTTGAGGACCATCCTCTGGTTCATCATCTATTCTCAGGCACAAAAAACCCACATAGAGGAAATTTTGCATCTTGATAAAATACTTATTTTCCATTTACAGCACATTTTTACTATTACAGCTTCTTGAACTCTATAAACCACACACAGTCAAATAACTAATAAGTATATTTATTTGACTTTTTACCTATGAACTTAGGTGGCTCAACATCACCCCTGCGTTTGAGCTTGGTCTTCTTCTCCTCTGGTGATGGCGGACTCTTCCCCTTCTTGTCAGACACTTTGGCCCCTCCTTTGTCCTTGCTAGCAGAGATTGGGCCAGCCTTTGCTGTCTCAGTCTTTTCCTCAGTCTTAAACAGGTGGACAAAACATGGAAAGGACATTTGCCTTTATTTAACATCATAGCCTGTAACGCTGATCAAACTATTGAGTGAAAATCCATTCCTGTTCAGCACAAATAAAAATCAACACATATAGAAACATTTACCTGCTCCGCTTCCCTCCTCTGCTGATCGGCCTTGAGCTGTAGCAGCTGGAACTTCAGTATTTTTGCCATCAGTTCACAGGGGATCTCCTCCCCTGCATCCAGTAGCACCTTAGCAGGCTCTGTGACCTGCACAAGGCACAAACACAGCCAACAAAGACACACATAGGCCACACAAAGAAGGAATAAGTGCACAAACACACAGGCTTTATTTTAGACAATCAGAGAATGCCTGCACACTGACACAACATATCAAAAAGAGTAATATTCTGCTGTAAATCTATCAAAAACAACCCAAGCCTACCTCGTAAAACATGGGGATGTCATCGGGTTTTTTCGCTTTGGGATTCCCGAGTTCATGGATCTACAAATAAGTTGGACAGGAGAGTGTTTTACTTAACCTAAAAAAATTAGATTGTAACTAAAATGAGTTTATAAATATGGATCCAATCATTCTAGATTCATGAAAATGTCGGTGTTGTACAACCATTCAGTTTATACACACTTCATAGATGTGACTGCAACATGGAGCCTCAGGAAATAAGAGTGGTAACAACTTAAAATTACAGGAAGTTCAATAAATGAATAGAGACTGAAGCAAACAGAATACCATTGAAATGGTGCTGTCCCAGGTCAACAAGCTGAAAAGTCTGCGTGATGGTTTCTTTACGGCCAAGCCCAGGGCCCGGGTCAGATCCTCATCCTCTGGACTCTTCCCAACCACCAAACACACACAGGCCTGCCACGACTCCTAGACACATACACACACACACACACACACACAGGTTGCTAACACTGACTTCACATCACATCTTCCTCTCCCCTTCTCCCCCCACAGGTCACTGACAGGTGGGTGTGCGCAGGTTTAACTACCCGTATATCACATAACTACTGACAGAAGAGAGATACAAGTTACTTACCGAAATGATATTAGAGTTTAACAGCGTGTGAGGGCTGCGACACCAAAGGATAATTAAGTTTTACTGGATAGAAGTGCGTTAAGGATGCTGGAACAATAATCAACCGCGATTTCCTGTCTGTGTCAGCTTTCAAAATAAGAGCTCAAAGGTGGTCTGTTTGTAATCCCGATTAAACTACGAAAACAAGTTTACGGGGCTTTGAGTGGCTTAAAACGAGAAGAAATATATTTATTTAGGTGCGTGTCTTTATGAAAATGAAGTTTAAGGTGTATCGCCATCAAACACTGAGAAGGCGTCTCTTTGTAAGACAATAATGTAATAATGTTAACAATAATGTTTACTATGTTATTTTACTGTTTTTCTATGTATTTTTTTTTTATCATTATTCATATTTTTGTAAGTTTCTATTCTAATCTAATCAAACATATGTTACAGGAAATATGTTTTTGTAAATGTTATTTGAAATGAAGGACTGAAATGTACTCATGGAACAGTTTTGGAGTAACTTTTTTGACATTTCCTCTTCCTGAAATGAAATGTGCTGTCTATAATTTCATTTTCGTGTGATTACAGACGAGTGTTTTGAGGCTTTAAGCTGACAAACCTCTTCAAACTGCGCCTTGTTCAGCGCGGCCTCCCAGTTCTTGTCGGCCGCTGCGGCTCCAGCAGCAGCGTTGGGCTTCTTAGCTGAGCTTTTTTTAGCTGGCTTCGGAGGCATTTCCGCTCACTGACGAGTACTGTCATAAAAAAAATAAAATAAAATAAATAAAAACACTGGAAACAGTCGGGAAGTTATCAAGATAAAAGCGCAAACGGTTAAAAAAAATAAAGTTAATCGTCACTTTACCCACCAGCGTCTCCTGGTGCTTGTGTTGCCACTGGCAACAGCGAGGACACCGTCTTCCTGTAAAACTTCAAAAGAAAAGCATGAAGGAGCGCGCATTTCGATTCAACATGTTTGACTAAAGAAATCAAAATTGTGAATGCAAAAAAAGCGAAATACATATGAATACCTATAGTACATATGTTTAACTTTTTTTAGTGCTTTATCAACCATTCAAGTGTTTATGTTTTAAAACATTGTTGCAGGTCCTGTTGTGTCAAATACTGTTGTTATTCGTTTTGTCCACTAGATGGCAGTGGCTCCTGGGCTGTGAGACTCCAGACATTCTGAGGCAAAACATTAATCCACAAATAATGACTTAACATTTTAAGCACGTTTTCACTCTTCCACATGCATTGTAATTATTAGCTGTTTTTATAATACAATATTACATGATGCAGCCACTCCACAAGGAATAAATCCATAATGTGTGACCACCTGACCTCCAAAAAATTAACCACACATCCCAACGTGCACAAACTCTCCTTTAAAAGTTTTATGACAGCAGTTATGAGCAGTAACTCTGTTTGTTCTGGTTACCTAATAAAGCACTTGAACCACAAAATCATGGCTGACATTACAACAGACAGCTGGGTTGATTTCTGTGCCAGAATCAGGGAATAAAATGACCCCGAGCATCCTGAGAATGGCAACCTGGAATACACACACTTCATCAGTGTCACTTCATCTGCATGGTGAATGATGAAACAATTGTTCCACGAGATGAGCCAAGTAACAAGAGAGAGGTTAAATAATGGCAACACAAAAATAAGACTTACTTTGATACTGAATACTGAATCTTGACTAGAACATAAATCTACCAGTATTTTCTAACTATATTAATATTAATACAAGCAATATGGAAGAAGTTTCAACCTTCACCAACTCCTATTTAAATAAATGGAGATTTTGAATGCTAATGAGGGGAATACTGAAGCAGAATAAATATAAAGATACTGCATTAAATGAATAACAATGAAGAGTGTAGTGTGAAAGGTTGTGGCCACTTCACCACTCCCACACACTCTCAACACTTAAATGAGCCTTATCTTAATGATAATTGTTTGTATTCTTTTTTCATTAGGTCTGCAATTATAATTCAGTGATTGAAATGCAAAAATCCCAGCTGCTATTTTCAGCACAGTGATGGAATAAGCATTGCAAGTTGTTCATTTTGGTAAATAAAACAAAAAAACTCCTCTTCTCTTTGTGGCCTGTTTGTGGTCAATATTATATCATTTCAAATCTCCAAGCTCTAATGGTTTCCACAGGGTTGTTATCATGCTTTTAAAGGGAAGACAAAGATTGTCCCACAACTGGATTTTGGCACTTTACTGGAAAAGAATGGGTGGGTAAGATGTGGTCAATGATCCTAAAGCATTTCCTGTTTTACCCTCTGAGTTGCAACCAAGATAAAATTTCAAGAAAAATAATAAGCAAGACTGACATCAGAGACCCCCTTTTCCCTTTTTCTAAGGGGCAAACTGTCTGTTTACCTTATGTTTTCCTGAGGGATTTGTCTTGGCATATACACATGCATCAGCATACAATAAATTCCCTCCGCACGATCAAAGCTTATTTGGACTGTGCAGAGCTGCACACCCTCAGTGAGCCTGAAAAGATGTGCCATTTAAAAATCAATCACTCAATCCTGTACATACACACATAACAATGACCCAATGGCACTGAACTCATGGCATGATTCTTGCTCTATTTATCAGCGGTCATTAGATTTTCTCTCCACCAAAGTCACGGTGTGGCGCAGACTTCCAATCGAGCCCACTGAAGCAGTTTTATTAATGCAAGGGGCCATTGTCCTGGCAGCGATCTCACCAAGGCAACAGCCTACTTACAGCAGCTCCCCATAAAAGGTCAAAAGCGAGACAACGCCCACTCGTCAGATGCCAGAGAAATCCATGTTTGAAGCCAGCGCTGCATTAGTTATGGAGGAGTTGTCAGCTCCAAACCTTCCAGAGACAGTGTCCTACCAAGGTCACACCCTGGCCAGATAAACACTGTAGTGACACACTTGAACAACACTCCATCCAGGCTGCTGCAAATAGCATAGCAACATCTCAAAATATCCAGATTTTTTTTAGGAATATGCCGCCTTTAAACATTTGCATCATGTGCCTGTTTGGGTTATTCTGTTACATCTAAAAAGCAGTCGTAATGGTTTATTTAAGAACTTCATCCATTTGCTACTTAGCTACTCAAACAAATGTGTCTCAATTTAATAAGATATGATCAACCCCAGATGTCATGTGTAAAACCAAAATGGGAAGTCATAACATACTCGAGCCACCAAAATAAATAATAAAATAAGATGCCAAGTTCCTGGGAAGGCACTGCATGTTCGTTACACTGTGTTACACTCGAGGTATCTATGACCCCACAGAGAAATCCATTTTCAATCATGTGCTCACAAACATATTTAAAGCTGTATTTACGTGTTGGGTAGAGGATGATGAGGACCAACATGTGCTCTTCACATTACATGCAATATAAGATTTCTTAGTGCAAATTTATAAATGTCGCCTCCACCGTGTCAGGATGCTGATTCATTCTTGTTCTCAGGTTAGGACTGGTTTCTGTGCTCTTATAAAAGGTCCTGATATTTTTGGGCCTGCGTACATGTAAATAAGTTTAGTTTTATACAGCTACCAAGGACAGTCCCAGCTTCAAAATTTCACAGAAAAAAGTCATCACACAGACTGTATTTGTCTCAACAATACGGTGATTAAACATTTTAAATATTGTTTAAATGCACATGCTCATACACAAATCATCTCAATCATAACTCATGCGGCGGCCTTTGTTTCTGCAGAGGCTCTTGCTGTTCGGGATGTTTGCGGGTGTCAGCCTTTGGGCAGTGGCGCGTATCTCCCAGGCAAGACTATAAAAACACAGCAACTATTAACCCGAACAGGTGAAGGGGGCAAGTTTGAGTGTTGTATTTACAGACCGAGAATCCTGCTTGTTACTCCTTTATGTAAAATGCTTACATTTTGCATGTTTCCATGTTGGGCTGTGACATTCAGCTCGCGTTGAGATCTGTCAGATCACCCTCAGGAGTAAGGTGTTGGAGTGATACTTGGCCATGCAAAGTAGATTTAAAATTCCACTCACCAACACTGCATGTGGCCAGTTCGAATTTCAGCGAGAGGTGAGTGAAAGATTTGAATTTCAGTGCCCAGAAATCATATGATACAATGTCAGTAAAGAGCAAACGGCGAACTCCTGTTTACCAACCTGACTGTCATGGAGATTATGGCAATTATGAAAAAATATTCAAATAACCCGATCTGATTGAGTTCTTTCATTTGTAATAAAAGCTGACATCACATGTGAAATGAGCTTCCCATCTCGTGCCAAATGAGAACAGTGAAGGAGTAAACAAGGAGTTATTTCAATACCTATTTATATCCATAGCACCTTTTACTACAGATATACTACAGTTAATTTTAGACAGGCGAGATTGGCTGGGAATATCCTGTCAATTAAAAAAGAGGAGATGATAATGCAAAACAAAATAAAAAGGGTTGTTTACATAGAGACTCCACAGAGTGCACTCAGGAGACATAAACATGTCTGCATCATCAGATAACCTCAGTCCCAGTGTGACATGCACACACCCTTATCCACGTTCATCAGATTTCCAACTTCCCAGAAAGAAGTTCCTCTGTGCGTCAGGAGGCAACATGGATTAAGCTCAGCTCGGAGTCGGAAACAAACAGACCTATCCAGTGACTCGTACATTCTGCGGAGGTATGGGGTGGGGGGGTGGGGCGACCTGAAGGTGGTAAACATCTGTAGGCTACAGTATGTGCTGAGGACAGTGCAGGCATGTGCGATCTGTGTGATCAGTGTGATTGACTGTGCAGCTGAGGCCGGGGGACCCATTTCACAACGTGGCACCGTCAATGAAACCCACACTGGGCGGGCTGAGATGAATCATGTTGACACTGAGAATCTCAAGTGCCACCGGTGGATTCATGAGCTTCGGCGAAGGGGCTGCCAAGGCGGCACCGCGCAGCTTTTGGTCGCTGCAGCGTGAAAAGGCCTTTAGTACTTTTCCATGAGGCCCAGATGAATTACGTTGGTGTGTCCCACTGTAGGAGCATTCGATGCCTCTGCCTTTCTTTGGGCATCCAGGATAAACCAGCTATGTAATACACAGCCACATTTGAAAAGGAACGTAGACGCCAAGGCTGGTAAAATTCAGCAACTGAAATTCATCTGGCTGCAGATATATATTGGCTAAACACCCCAGTACTGCTTTTTGAAGGAACAGAACGCTTATTTGTTCTCTTGCCAAGACTCAGATGAGAAGATGGATATCATTTTCATATATCCAATAAATATAAGGATACGGCCGATAGCTTAGCAACAGAAAACAGTGGGAAACAGCAATGGTTTTATGGGGAGCTATATACAGACTAAATCTTGGCTTGCTCGAGTTCCAGTATTTCTTTTCCAGACTAAATGATCAACTTAACGTGGGACTTACATATATCTAAACATATCTTTTTATATCTTGTATAGTAGAACATTCATCAGTGAATCTCCACAGACAGATGTGCCGTCTTTTATGGCTTCAACAATGCAAACTTGTATTGCTGACCCACATTAACACAGCAAGGGAGAGGGATCAGCCGTGTGACACCGAGTAAATGATCACTGGTGCTTTGTCCGCTCACAATGACGGTGATGCATCTTGCACAAGATCATGTGGCTGTCCTTAACCTACTGTACTCACGTCACCCTGCTCAGTTATTTGCCCATGAATGACCTGACGGTGCATGCGGTGAAACCTTTGCAACTTTATGTCAGTGGCTTACTTAATTTGGCCTCAAACCATGCACTTGAACAAATTGGAGAAAAGGATCATGAGCACAAATGTCCCAGACCGGTGTCAAACGTCTGGATCTCATTTGCATCGCGCACAAACAGAGGCCTGCAAAATCTCTATGGAGACGCCTCCATTAAAGAGAGCGAGAGAAATGTCACACAAACTCTGCAGGTTTGCACAACAAGCAGCTGATGTGCTCATATGAGCAACCACAGCAGAGCATCTGCACAAACTGCTGCTTATGTGTGACCTTCACCTGACAGTGCTTAATGGCAGACCAGGAGAAGCAATGAAATATTAATACTTGTAAGTGTAAGGACTTGCTAAATCAAATGAGTTTACTAGTGACTGAATCATTTTTGTAAGACACTACAGCTGGAAAAGTTACTGTGATTACAGAAGTGTGTCATGTTCCAGTTACACCAAAAAAAAACAAAGTTGGTTTTATAAAGTGGATTTCATGATGTCAAGCTGAATATTCTTTGGTCATCACATTCTCGTAGGAGGTCTTGTTCTGTATATAAAGCCTGCATTGTCCCACTGTTGCTTGCCTACTCCAGGCTTACAGGCTTAAGTAATGGCTTCAGAATGTGCACAGTAATGTTGTGTGACTGCTGAACAAACAAAATGACTGTGGCTCTGAACAAATTGCAATGAATCAAGTCTACATGTGTAGGTTTAAATTTTTTATTGTCTAATAGACAAGACCTTGTTTCCTCCAACAGGTTGGAGTTCAAATGACGTTTAAAAAAAAAAAAATGTAGGGAATTGACCAAAAGTCACAAAGCTAGCTGGGTCTCCAGTAAATTCTTTGCAAGTTCCAGTTAAACTACATAAAAACAAGGTTTACATTTGTGTGAACCATCCATTTGTATGTATGTATATAAAGGCTGTGCACTCAGAAGGTGTGTTTGGGGCAGAGGATATAAAAATAAAAATGCAATAAAACATTTACACTAAACATACACAAAGCTGTGATCCAAGTGAAAAAAGTACATTTCTATGACATTTAAGGCATCCACATTGCCCTAGTGTGAGAAGCCCACACCACGACAGCAGCATCATCACATGACATTCAGTCTTAAAAACATCCGCAGCCCTAAATACAGCATCACACAACCAGCTACATATGGCCCCCAAAGACTAAGTCTCAGTCTCCTATTCAAGCCTAGGTGTGTTTACTGTTGAACACATTCAACGCATCTGGAAATGTGCAGATGAATCAACAAAGTGGCTAGTGTCATTAACAAAGTGTACCCACAGTACGTCCCTCTCAAACATGTTGATGTGAACATGGGTTTACATTCATCCAAAAGCACAATTTGAAATTGTGTCTGAGCAACAAATGCTCTAATTAGAAAAAAAAACAAAAACAAAAAGCCCACCCGGAATATTACAATTTTGCTGATAAAAAAAAATGCACTTTTAGACACGCTGAAGCCAAACCAGAACTATCAGGCTCATTTATGCTTTTAACTTTACATCCCAAGTTCCAAACTGGCTACTAATAGTTGATCTGACAAACCATGTTGTACAAAAACACTGTAGAAAATATGACACCACTGGAGTGTCATTTACATTTGGGCAGAAGTGCGTTTACCCACGGGAAACCCGAGATCCCCCATCTAATCCCTCCCGCACACAGTTCAGCACTCCTCTACCACGGTACCAGCTGAGGAGGAGTACAGTTTTTTCTTAACAAGCCGGAAACCTGGACTGAGTTTGAGCACGTGCCTGAAAGTTGGGGCAAAGCAGGTTCCCATGAAAAGGAAGTCCCGTAGGCTGGGCCAGGCTGTGCCATCCTGCTTAAAAACCAGAGTCAGCTCAAATGTGGGCACCACGGTGGCATCGTACACGATGCGCTCCAGCCGCTTGCAGCCTTTGTCCAGCTCCAGGTGGACGTAGAGGACGCAGCCACGCAGGCCGCAGGGCTCGCAAGACGCCAGACGCAGGACCTCGTGAGCTATCCTCCGCGTGAGCTTCTCTGGAACCAGCACAGAGGAGCAGTGCAGTGTCGTCTTCTTGGCCCGTGACAGGCAGTTCTCAAACATCTTGGCCAGCTGTTGACAGGTCCTGTCCTCTGTGACATCTGCACTCCTCTGGGGCTCTGCCAAGCAGTGATCCCAGAAATCGAGTTCTGTGAAAACAATGCAAAGTTAAACAGTTTAACAGCTTTCCTTTTCAATACAAACATACTAATTGCAGCAGCAGACATCGCTATTTCAAGTAGCCAAGAAGCATAAATCACATTAAAGCATCAGTTGGTAAGATTAGGAGAAAGTGCTCTTATTTTGAAAATTAGAGTACACACTTCAGCTGGCTGCTACTTTCTCTTCTTTGTCACTCTTCTGTTAACTGATCTTTCACGTGAGCTCTTGTTTTCTCATTGCTTGGTGGCTCAGTTGTTGCTCATCTACTGTTACGTTCACTCCAGGTTAGTGGAAGCACAGTGGAGCGAAACCTGTGCAGGAGCAGCGGTTGAAGTACCATCAGATGCTATATTCTGATTGGTTATTTTGATTCGGGCACAGAGGATTCTTGTCAAATGGCCTAAGGGGCATCAGGTGGAGCAGACAGTGATTAATTTTTTTCCACAGATGATCTGTCTCATGTACCACTGTCAGGACTAAAAGTCAGTCTGAAAGAAGTTACCTACTTCTATTAAAAGGCTTCTGTTAAGTTTTGACCAGTCTTAAACTACCAGTGTATGTCAGCAGTTGAGTCAACCAATCTGCTTGTTTTATGTTCTGGTTGCAGTGTGTGGATATGAATCAATGACTGACATCATATTAAAGATCTTTACATACACTCTCTCCCAGGTGCAAAAGGACTAAAAAAAACATCACAGGCAGATTGCTAAACTCTCCAATGCTTCGAGACAGGAACAAAACCAATCGTTGTGCATGTTTAGCAATACAGAAACGTAGCTATGGACAGAAGAAATGTTACAATAAAAAGAAAGCAGTCAGGTTTGCCATCACAGGCAGGCTGCTGTTGTGTGTGCAGAGAGGCTGAAAGGATGACTTCATCCTCTGTTGACTCGCCTCTCCTCCCCCCTCCACCCCTCCACTGCTGCAGCCATGCACCACAGCGGGGTAAACAAGCACACAACTGGAAGTATCCAGCAGCACACAGACAAAAAACACACAGAGAGGAAAAAAAGCTTACCTTTCTCGATGCACGCCTGGTCGTACCTCCGGTCCACCAGCTCTGAGATACACTCGCTGCTTTTGGTCTTTAATGTGCTTGTGGCGACCATGGCGACAGTCTTGTGCTTCCTCCAGGAGCTGGTTTTCCTGTGGTTTCAGCAAAGCTGCCTGGAAAAAACAACAAAAACCAGAGAGACAGTCAGTGCAGCAGCGGAGCAGACAGACAGGTGGCTCATTAACATGGAGTCTGTGGAAATGCAGCCATTAGCAAGACAACCCCCCCCCCAAAACTACACAGAAGTTAGTGTAGCTGCTCGTTTCTAGCGACCAGACATTTTTGCCGAACATTCAGTCACTTACCTTAAATATTATTTAGTGCAAAATAATTTATTTTAGACGGTTTCTCATAAATAAAGTCACACGCGCACGCCGACACACACACTGACACACAAACACACTGCAGCAGGAGAAACTTCTGAGGGATATTTATACACTCCTCCACTCAGCTGACACTAAGGTTTGACCAATCAGAATGCTGCTCCGCCTGTAAAAAACGCAACTCTCCCCTGATTGGCTGAGACGTTGCCTTTTAGATTAAATAATTGACCAATACCTGCAGGGGAAACGCTTGTGTTGCTACATGGAATGGGTAAGTTGCTGACTGGCCTGAGGGGTGAAGTTTGGTATTTGCTTCGAAAAGAGGATGTTTGGGGATGAATCCAGCTCGTTTAATATGCACACAGTTCATCCACCTGTTTGAACACTGCTGGTTTGGAATGAAATACAGAGTGTCAGCTCACCTTTTAAATTACTGTGTTTTATTGGTCATCTGGAGAAAAAAAAGTATCCAGTGCAGGAGTCAGACTCAAATGATGTTTCATCAGTTTAAATACTCTGTTTCAAACACAGAAATGTGTTATGTGGGTGTGTAATGGGTTGATGGCCAAGGAAACACTTCTCTATATAATACAAATAGCATGCAGTAATAATACAGGAGCACTCACAGGAGGTCTCCTCATTTCAATGCAAAATAAAAACAATGATCGATGCTGAATAATAGTGCAAATGGTTATGTTATTTTTAAATGTTTAGAAAATTATTGTTTCAGCCTTACTGGCAAAAGAAACCCTCCGAAACAACCAATCAAAAAGGCATTGAACTTGTTATTTTTATTCCAACTTTAACAATTTACAATGTTTAACAATATTTTAAGAATAACGAACTATGTTTTAAACCCCGAGGGAACTTTTTCAGCATTCAGAAATGTGCATATGGAGTTTATTGGCTTGACTTCAACCCTCAAACGCCGGTCCAAAAGGATCCAGGGCCTGCAGCAGAATAAAGTATTATTAGTGGCTGCTATATGAAAAAAATTGATCTGAGTAGTTTTCATTTCTGACAGCCATGCAATTACATGCATAACATTTGCTGAGATGGATCACATCAAAACTGAACTGACTGTAACTGGGGCCCTTTACATAAGGAAGGAGAAAGCCCCAACATTACCTGGTTTACTATGCCAAATGTCTTCTCTTACTGTGTGTGTGTGTGTGTGTGTGTGTGTGTATACATTTGGCAGGTAAAACACTGAGAACAGTTGTTCAGCTCATCAGTAGTTTATCCCTCATCATACACAGTCTCAACAGAAAATTTCTCCCAGTAACTGGATCTGCCCCTCTTACCCCCCGCAGCTCTGCTGGCTAAAGGGTAATGGAATCCAGTGGGTCAGTGAGAGAGAGAGAGAGAGAGAGAGAGAGAGCTTTCCTCCAGTCACATGGCGAGAACTAGATATGCCTCAGAAAAAAGTCACATGCTTTAGCTTGTGTTACTGCCTTTGTGGATGCAGCCATATGCTGTGTAAAGTGCTGACAAGCAAAGCTTTTGTTTAAGTTATGTCCAATAGGCTCTGAAATTAACAAGGGATATAACTAACTGTATAACTGTACTCTACTTAATATCAAGTGTGCACGAGAGTTGTTGAAAGAATCATGGGATGCAGCTGACATGCCCCTTGTGTTTTGGTTTGTTTCTTTGATATAATCTATTGTCAGGATACACACCAACTAACAAAACAAATGTATGCCCCTGTGGGCCATTTTTATACCCAACTGCCTTTAAAGTATTCTGTTTAGAATAATTAAAAAGAAATAATATTATATTCTGGATTATTTGTCAAATGGATGACAAATCAGGTGCACAGCATCAGTGGTCATTGTGACAGTGTTTTTTAATGAGGTCAGCACAGTTGCTGTTCATACAGACCCAGTAACACACTTTTACAGATTTTACAAAGTATCGTAAAAAGTCAAACAAAAATGGACCTGTTAGCTCTTTAACATATGCAGGTCAAACAAGTACTTTTACTTTTTAATATCTGATTGAATATTGTTATTTTGAATCCATAAATTTACAGGAACTTAATCTTTGTATTTAAAAGTATGAGGAGGAAAAAACTTTTATAGTAGGCACAGTGTCCCTGTCACTGTGCTCTTATCTGCTGATGCTGTCATACTTTGCCTCAATGTGGGTTAACTGTGCAGCCTGCGTGAAAACATAGTCCTGCAGTAATTTCAGCAATGTCTACAGCAGATGCATGCAATCATGCTGCATATAAAACAATAAACTCAGAGCAATCACATGACTCTTTTTAGCTGTTAGAGCAACATTATTCCATGCATAGCCAATTCTTTTCAAATGATGACTGTGCAGAAAGTTAGGTGAACTAACCGAACAAGATTATTGGTCCCAAATGAAAATTTTCTCACCATCTACAGCACAAACAAAGTTAAGAAAGAAAGCCCTCATGATCTCTGAATTTGTGCATGAAATAGTACTCTGCAGCTGAAAGCTCAGCAGACCTAATGTGTTTACAGCGACTGTCAGAGCACTGGAAGATCAATCCATTTGCTGTTGTCAGTACTTAAGATGCCTCTGTATTACATTCTGCCTCTCTGTTATCTTTGCTTTTCTATGTGCAGTCAGAGTTAGTCACACTGTCCAGAGCTAGATAAAAAGTTTTAATCTCAGCTGGATTTCTTTTGCTTATATAAGTTAAATGTTTTTTTTCTATTTTTCTGTGACAATAAATGATAAAAGTGCAGAAAGCAGGCTTGCAATGTAAAGCATTCTGCTGTTGACCTTCACTCCCTGTTGGTAAGAGGAGTCAACCAAACTCTGTATGTGGATTTGTTCCATGCGACAACTCCTGTTTCCCTGAATGAGGCAAAAGATAAAACGTGTTGTGTTTCAGGTTACTAATCCATCGCAGTTCAGATGAACCCTCTGTTATCCCCCGTCAAGGCGCCTGGTATGCCAGACTGGCACCGCTCTGATCAGTGAAACGTGCTGCTTGTTGCACCCCACCCCATGAAATTTAACAACTGCAGCCTTTTTGCTGAGTTGCGTTTCTCTATCTCCACAGCAGATTACTGGTTGCATGTGCAGGAGTATTCCTCGTGCCGTCGGAGCCTCACTGGTAATGCACAGCCAGTATGTCTTAAATAGTTTCTACAAGTTTCCAAGAATCAAAAAGTAGAAGAATCTTGTTAAACTCAGCAGAAAAATCCTTTATTCATAAATAATGCTCCTTTTAATGTGACTGCTCAACTTATTTAATGCAGTCCCTCCTCAACGTTCTCTGTCCTTGACAGGACACCCTCACACTTAACTGTGACATTTATTTGTGATAGCAAGTGTTGCATGGTATTTTTGTTATTTACAATACACATAGAAGGTCCAACAGACCTACAAATATCAGATAACCAATAAAATCTCTTTAGCCGCTGCTATAATTTAAACTAACATTATATAACACGACCCCTGCTTATTTTAATGGCCAGCTTTTTATAAGTGGAATAATATGACTGGTAGCTGTTTAGTTTTAGAATAGACCAAAGCCCACCGCAGCCAGTGGACTTTGTTCATTTGACAAACACAAGGGCTCCACTGAGACACATTTTCTCTGAATTAACAGCACATCTGAAAAGTTTGTCTAATTGAAGAAATGTGCAGTAGCCAAAATATAACTTTTTACCCTTCATTTGGTCCCATTAGGGACAACATGAGGATCCCATTTTCTGATGAAACTTTTGATCTAAATCAAGTTGTTTGTTTTCCTCACTAAATACATCCCCAAAGGAACAATTTCCATCATGCTAAAATATGCTTTTACTGCTGCGCTGCAAACGTTACCAATTAAGAGAGTTCATATGTGGAAATTACCTACATTAGCTCTCTGAAGCATACAGTAGTTTTCAATCAATAATGCTGCTGCCTTACAGAAGCAATATTAAGCAAGGTTCGATTTTGCAGCAAGAGAAAACAGAGTTCTTCTGAAATGAATTCAGGGTAACATCTCTATCAAGTTTTTACTGTCAGGGGCCTTTAATCCACTTTAAAAGTGAGAGTGAAAATGAAGATGAGGATATGTGGCCTACAGAGGGAGACGCGACACTGCGAGCTGCAGAGCGAAGCTGGAGGAGAAGGGCTTGGCATGACACACTGACTGTAACTCAGCCCATGCCACAGCTGGTAAGGCATTATAGTGGTGTGTGATGGGCCTGCTGCCAACCTGCCCACTTGTCTCTTTGAGGGAAACGTGCCCACGGTCGAAGCTGCTGTGCACTCTCAGCTTACAAAGGCCACTGATAGAGCCACTCCTTATAATGCCGGGTGCAAATCGATTCAAAATGGAGGCCACGAAGACAAAATGGCCAGAGACATTTTAATTTACACAATAACACTTAATTACTCCCGTAATAAAAATCACTATGTAAATAATAATGTTGATGTTGGTTATGGGGGCTTCTGCTCTCCACTGTATGAACGCTGTGTTATGAAGATCAACCTGCTGCCCAGTGTGTGATTTTTACACTCGTTGCTTATATCTCACTCTTCTGTCAACAGCCTCATGAAGCCTCTCTGCAATAAACACAGGCTTATGAAGTGGGGCAGTACCGAGGCTGCTTTACTTGTCACTTCTCGTGTTGACCGACCGCTCCCTCAAGTGGTGAATCGCTGAACTGATGTTGTTGTTGGTTACGCACAGTTTACCTCACCTCTGTGGCAATGTGGAGAAAAAGAAAATGTCAGTGTCTCCTCATGAGATTAACTTCAAGCATAGATGTCTGAAATAAATATAGATTAGATTGTATAACTGTTGAGGAGTAAAGAAAAGCTCAAAACTCAAAGAACTTCAGCACAGCAAGACCGTTTTCTTGTGATTTATTGAGAACATTGAGGTTGTGAGCAACAAATTCCAGCGATAAAGTAGTTCCAGTGTCTTTAAATACAATACTCTGCCCCCGCTTTACTTATTCCTTGTGCTTGAATGTTATATTTACTGAAAACAAAGATCTTTTTTTTAGCCTAGCTACATGAACACAAAATGTTGCTGGTGTATGCGCGGCGCTATTGTGCAAAGAAAAAGGCGCCTGGTCGAATGTCTGCACGCCTGCTTCTCAGACGCACTTTGGCAAGATACATGGTGAGTGGAAGAAATGGAGTACACCTCAGAGAGAGAAGAGCCTGTTCTTGTATCACCTTTTGGTGACCATGAATGCCACTTAAAAAACAAAAGAGTCATAACCTGCAAAATACTTCAAGGCAAGTACATGATGGGTAACAACAAAAGCAAAGGATACTTACAAAACCAGGAAATGAACAGCAGTGTGTTACATTGAATATGCGATGGATCTGAACTTTTCTCTTTTATGATGAAACATGTAGATAGAACTGAGCAATACAGCTGTTTGTCCATGTCAGTAATACTGTTTCAAAGGGTGTATGGATTAGCTTTTCCTTCACTATATTCCACAGACAGTGATTAATCTGCTTACAGTATTTAGTCCATGCTATCTATTCAAAGAGAGTTAGTCCATAGGAACACATTGTGGTTGGAAATCAGTTCACCTGCTCTGAGGTTTACTGATTTATTACAGTCGCCAACCCTGTTTTATAAAACTGCATTCAGCACACATACATACATACATGCATAAAAAAACACAAACAAAATCCTTCATAAGTTTTTACCAAAAGAATTAAAAAAAAAAAAATCAAACATCTAAAACAATTCCTCCAGTCAGTGTGTGTGTGCGACAGGCGGGACTCATCTGCTGGTCGTTGTCCATGTCGCAGCCTGTCTTTTTATCTCGCAGCAGCTGGAACGTACATGACAGGAGAGTCAGCAGATGAAACCACAGTGGGATAAAAAAAAAAAACGCTTGTGTAACCAGAATACTAGGCCTTGATTGAAATAATGTTCTGTGATCTGAGAGGATCAGATGTGACTTTTTTTCAAGGCAACACTAGACGGCAGTGCTGCACTGACTATGTTCTGCATAAGACAGAAGGTCATTGGGGTTTGGGGGAGGTACATGTTCATAACAGTTCATCTGAAACAAGCTTTCCTGAGGGCAAAGTTCTTATAAATATATTAATCATAAAATTTAAGAATGTGCTGGCTAATATGGATTTTCTTATGTTCATTAAATTGGCAAAAAAAGGCTGGTTTTTACTTTTAGTTAAGTGTGGGATTGCAAAGTTTTATCTGTCTGAAAATGGACAATACATTCGTAACGAGGTTTGCAGTCGATCGGGAATTTATAAAGCTACAATCCAAAGAAATCCAGTAGTCTGTAACAACATAAACACTTTCTTCCTCAGCAGAATTCCTAAAGCATGACTCTATTTCCCCCTGAAGCTTGAAGCCAAGTCATCTACGCCTGATTGTATTAGGAAGGAAGGTGGGACATTTAGTGCCCAGACTTCTTTTTTTACTGTCTTTTTTCATGGGTGGGGCACCGAGTCTGTGCACAGACCACGTATGACACATGTGCACCGGTGGATGTGCACAAGCATTCACCCCACCAAAAAACATGTGCCGGCCTGCAGTGTCTGGACCACGCTGACATTTACTGACTGCACAATAGCTCCTGTCCAAAATAATCTGTGTTTATATAAGGAAGTCCCTATCTTTCAAGCCATGCTGCTTGTTTGAGGGCGGGGGTGCAAAATCACAGGAAACACCTTCTGTTGCCCAGCAAAGCTCCAAAAGCCTGCACAGTACAATGAGATATTAAAAGCCCGTAACTTCCCTGGAGTAATTGCAAGACTGCGTCTGGAGAAACAGCTTCACCAAGTGATGGAGGAACGCACAAACAGAAGGAACTCTCGCAGGAAACAGACAGACGGTAGCTCACCATTTTCTTCTCCGCCTGATGACTTCACCCCGAGGAGCATGACGCCATCTTTGGTGCTCTCTGGTCTGCTCTGGAAAGACGCACTGTTGGGAAGTCAGAGTGACAAAGGGATGAGCGCTTTAGGTCTTCACATGCCTTGTTAATGCAGTCTTCACAGTTCAAACTTACTTCTCAGTTCCAGTGTCGATGGTTTCTGTTGAACAGAAGAGCAGACGTGAACACAAATCTCATTCAAGTGTACATCTTCTTATTAAAATTAATCCCGAATAATTACACTTAAACATACCCAGTTGAAGTAGTTCATGCTCTGTATGATTTATATTAGTGCATCTTACAGCCCACTTATTCATGTACCTGTGTGATCATGGATCTTCTTGCATTGGAATTTGAGGAAAATGGCCACAACACCTGCAGCCAGCAGGGAAGGGAGCAGAATCCACCACAGCCTTTTGTCTAAGGGTAAAATTGGAGGAGACAGCCGTCATCAGTGCACTTTGACTTGACTCTGAAAGATTAGTGTCTAATCAAAAGGCAGATCAGAGAGGTGGGCATCTGTCTTTAAAAACATCCAACGACAACAAGAAAAAAACCTAACAAACTGGCCATTTCATTTCATATTTACAACACAGAGGGATGATGGGTGGTCATGATGCTTAAGTAATTGGCTTGATGTCAAATTTTTAGCAATACAGGAAGCATAGAGAGGCTCAGGACACAGCTATGTATGTCAGTCAGCCCACCACTTTGGACCAGACTGAAATATCTCAACATTTATTGGATGGGTTGCCATTCTTCTTTTCATATAGATGTTTGTGTTACTCAAACAATACATCTGAATGACAGTGGTTCTCCGTGACTTTTCCTCCAACAACACTACAGGGGTGACACTGGTACTTAAAGTTGAAATGTCTGAACTTTTCATTTGTCTTTGTATCTGCAATCACGGAGGCCAGAGTCGTTCATCTGCCGGTAAGTTTCCTGTCTCTCCACTGCGTCACAAATTCTTTGCTGGTTTCTGGGAAAAAATGACTGCAGAGTTTCAGAGTAAAATTCAAGTGCTTTAAAGGTGTTCCAGAGAAATTGAGGGCCCGAACTTTGCGGCACACATGCCTTGGAAAACTTTGCAACTGTACACCAGCGGTCTGATGCTGATGAAATCAGAGTACAGCTCAGCACGGTTCAGAGCGTTACCTGATTTGGGAGGCTCTTTCTCATCACTGATGCGATTACCTGTGAAAACATCAGTTTTGATTGATTAGTTTTGTGCTCTTTCTCATTGAACAGAAGGATTAAAAATGATTTATGATTTCATGAAATGTAATTCATTCTTCATGCAGCATAACTACACAATGTGCACGTAGAGAATCACTCACCAGCAGCATTTTCTTCAGCGGTTTTATTCTGTGTTGTCGTCTCTGAAAGTGAAATATTTGCATTTGATACCGCATATTGAATTCTTTATTACTCAATTCAATAATCCATAAGAACATTACAAGTCAACCAGTTACAATTGCAGTTACAATTTCTGCATTTGACTTTATTAACTGACATAGTTTTCAACCAATCGTAAAAAGTAGAAATAATCTTACTGTTCGAATTGTCGACTGTTTTTGTCGCTTCAGTGCTGTCATCGCGTCCTAACAAAGTTCAAACTAGTTTAAAAACGGCTTTACATAGAATAGATACAGATTATATCCAGCATGGTCACACACCCATAATTCATAAGCTTTTTGGAAAATGTAATCATCCGTCTGAATTTTGAAAAAGTTCTGGGGTGGAAAGGCTTGCTCATTTTCTGGTAATAAACTCTTCTTCTTACCTCTTTCCCCTTCTATCCCAGTCGGACTTGTTATGTTCTGGGGGACGTCTCTTGATTCATAATCGTTAGTGGATCTTGGCTCGAGAAATGCGGCTGAAAACCGAGAGAAAAAAATACAATTCACAGATAGAACATCTCAATCATTCAAAAGCCATTTGTTATTTTCTGCCATTTTGTCCAATATATCTCACTCCAGCTCTGAAACCTTTTTTATTACTTGAACATATTTTTCTGCCTCACATGGACCCAGTGGTGCAACAAAACACATTTTGAATGCTTCACATGTTGTAATTCCACCATCAGTCATTTTGCGTGTCATCAGCATACTAAAAAAACAAACAAAAAAAACAAAGAATAAATTCAAAGAAAGTCTAACTTTCATTGCCCGCCGCAGGTGAAGTCGTCACTACACTCTTGTCTGTGGATGGAGCAGTGTGTGTGGGGGTTTCAGTCTTTCCTACAAACAGAGGAACATAACCAAAGTGTAAGAAAGTGTAAGGAACCATCTATTATTCCACCTAAATTATTCAAGATTTCAAGAAATTGACACACTCACCGCCAACAGTGGTTGCAGACGATGACGTTGGGGCTTGTGTTGATGTAACTTCTGTTGCTCTTGCTGTGGTCGTTGTTGGCGCATTTGTGGTTGTTGAAGTTTGTGGTGGCGTTGATGCTGTGACAAAAAAAAATGGTACATTAAATAGTTGCATAAGATCTGAGGAAAAATCATCCCTGGTAAGAAACCAGGGTAAGAAACCAGATAAGTGTGCTGTTGCTTTCACTTACTTTGTTGTCCTTTGGTTTGTTCTTGGTCGTCGGAAACTGATTCATTTGATGAAACTGTGAAGGAGAAGAACAACTATTCAACGAGTGCTCACAGTCACCGTGATCATTTGACAACCCCGCTGGCTTTTATGCCTTGCATCTTCATCATGAGAGGTCAGAGGGCAACACTCAAACTCTGATGTGCTTTCTAGGAATTCCGAATGCTTCCATCACGAGAACACTTGAATCGGTTTGTCTGCGTGAAACACTTCCTCAGACTGATTCTCTACTTTAGGTTCACTGTTGCATATTTGCATCATTCCTGTCTGGCACGTCCTTAAAGCCCGCCGTCTGAGACAAAGGCCTGCCCTCACCCCGAGTGTCAGACTGGGGATGAGATAGTGTTGGAGGTGGTGCAGCGGTGGATATCCTTTGCTCGAAACGCTGCAGCAGCGTGTGAAGCTGCATCCTGTCCCGGACACACTATTGTTGTCCCCTGACCCGCGCAGCCGAGCTTCCTGTCTTCACCGCTGTCATCTGTGATGCTTTTCATTCCAGATCAGCCGCCAAACTGCACGATTCAGCAAAGACCATGTGCAGCTCTGTCGGGCTTCAGAATGAAACAGCAGCCTCTCACCAGAAGCACAGAAGAAAGACTAACTCAGGCATTTCGGGACAAATCTCAGGTCTCCCCACCCGCTCTTTGGTCCCTTCAGTAATTTCTGAGTCAAGCCCCAAGTATTTTGGATCAAGTCAGTTAAATAAACAAGACAAGGCAATTATGAGGAAGTCTTTCAAGCAGAAAATCATTTCAGACAAGTCAAAGCACGTCACAAGTCAAGTCTCATTTCCTTTAAGTCATTTAGTCAATCAAAATCAAAGTCAAGTCTCAGGTGTTTGAGAGCAATTCTTGAAGTTTTCAGGTCTTTTTTCATAAGTCCAAGTCAGGTTTTGAAGCAAAGCTCAAGTCCAAAAAGTTAATTGAGACTAGTTCAAGTCGAGCTTCAAGTATTTTCTCAGATCCTTTGAGTAAAGCCAATCCAAATAGCACCTTTTCATAAGCAAGTGAATTTTTATCATTGACTGCGAGGCCTGCCGGGTGTTCGTTTTATACATTCAAAACTGGAGACTTTTCTCAGCCGTGTCTTGAGCAAATAGAGTCTCAGGTTGTTACTTTATTACTTTTGTGACTGAATCCAGTTAAATGCAGTCTTAAGAGAAATATTTCTTCATTTTCTCCTTATTGTGTGAGAATATCTTTATGTGCTGTGGGGGAAAAAAACTCATAAAGTCGAGTAAAAATGCCTCCGCCGGGTGAGCCCGCAGTAAGGGCGAGGGTGTTTCCTCCAGATGTTTACTGCTAAAACGCTGGAAACAGATTTGGTGCCAGTTGGGACATTTCAATCTCAGGACAATAATCAGCTGTCTCTGTGAGAGAGGAGGCAGTTCAGTTCCCACTGGTTATCTGCTGAGAGATCACCTATCTGCACAGTGCAGAACAGTTAGACTTCTTTTGGTTCTACGAAAGGAAAACAAACAAATCAATCAATCTTTTTCCTTTCCTTCATCAGAAAGTCGTTTGCCACTTTGGCACTTGGGATTTTTCTTTTTTGAGGTTTTGATTTGCACTTGATATCTTCTTTTCATAATAAAAAAAGAATTCTACCTTCACTGTCTTCTGACAAATAGCAAATAGCAAGACAGACACACAGACAGACAGACAGACACACATACACACACACACACACACACAGCTTATCTCTGTCTGAAATAACGGAAACACTCTGTTTGAGTGGATGTCTCCGAGGTAACGATCAAAGTGTGAGTGTCTTTTGAACAACACAGTAATCTTTATCTTCACACGTACCAAAACTAAATGATGTGAGAAAGAAAAAACCTACAAAAACACATGCAAAACTAAAAAAAAAATCAATCAGAACAGCTGCAGCTGTACAAAACAAGAAAAGAAATTGATTAATTTTCTCATTACAATTAACACTTTTTTTCTGTCCCAGCCAGCTGATAAGAAACCCTAACTGTGGAAATATTTTGACATTATAAGATGAAACAATAAATCCCTCCTGCACCGACAAAGCACAGAAACAAGACAAGAGCTTAGTGACCCCAGTTAAAGAGAGCTGGGGTCATTTAAAGGCCCTCGGCTCTGATTTGGTGATATCTTTGAATGTATGAATGATTCCCCCACCTGGTGTGAAGACGTGGATGCTCGCGATCAGAACGAGGACAAGAACCCTGACAGTCTTCATGGTGATCCCGCGGCCGCAAACTCCTCTGACTCCTTCCTCAGACTCCAAGCGAGTGGCCAGTGGAAAAGATGTCCACGCTCGGGGCGCTCTGCTGCTGATGCTTATTTTGGCACTTCCTTTAGATAAAGAAGGGGAGGAAATACACAGGCTTCCCTTCCTGACGTAAAGTGGGTGGCTGTGGAGACCAGCACAAGGCAGCCAGACCTCCGTCCATTTAACAGCAAATCTCAGTTTTGTGTTTCAGTGATATCGCCAACTCCCACCGCTTATTTTTTCCTGCTCTGACACCGCTCGACCTGCAGGGAGGAGGCCGGGATCTACCTGCCCGCCTAGATGGTCCAAAAACAATTGCAATTGCTCGTATAAAGGGTGTTAACCAATCTTATTTTTTTAACCCCGACACACACACACAAAAACAATATCCCGCCAAAACAGGAAGCGCTCGCACCACATGCACACTTATTGCCACACATTTCAGATGTGTACGGTCACACGCACGCAACGAAAACACAAACAAGAAAATACCATGACAACAAAAGCAATTGTTGTGTCAAATAATGAGGGGACAAAGGGATCTGCTCAGACATCAGCCATGATGTTTAACTATTCATCATTGTTTACGTGCCTCCAGAAAGCATGGAGATGACCTCTGATAGGTCACCATGCAGTCTGTTGATGCTGCTTCCCGTAAACTGTATCTACTTTCCACTTATGAGTCAAGTTGATTGTTTGACACACAGATATGTTGGAGGGAAGAAAAACATCATTTTATTTCCTAGATGTTTTTTTTAACGCAGTGGAGGCTGCCGAACATCAGCCGCACCACTTCATTTTTTCTTCGACTTCAAACTTCTTCACATTATCCCTCTGAGGTTCCAAAATCTAGCTTCTGTTTTTCGGCTCTCCCGAAAAACAGGATGCCAGAGTTTACTTCCTCTCATTTGAGCATTGTGCTTGAATTCAGCTGAAGAGACCAAAGAAAGACACTTCAGAAACAAGAGAGCGTAGGCCTGCTCAGTCAAATCGGAGGGTTACTTTGCGTTGGAGGGCTTCATTTACTTTGACAACTGCAATGAAATCTAGAAAATCTTAAGAAATATAGTCTTTTGCATTAAATTCACATTTTCTCTTTCTACACAAGAGGATATCTGGCAGATCTTGCGTACACAGGTACGCTCGCACAATCTTGGCTCTGTCTTCGCAGTTTAATCAAAGAAGTCACTAAGGTTGAGGAAGAGGAAACACCTTTGTTGTGGAGTCGCCAAGTTCAGTCCCCCACCTACACGGCAGATCGTTCAGTGCCAACTTTATAAAACTGTACACAGCAGAACGAAACAAAACACTGAAACGAATGTACCGAGTGAGACTGAGCACAGCAGTAAGAGGATGTTGACTCCATTTTGAGCCCTTTAGAGACCTCTCTTATCTCTTTTCACCCATTGAACCCAGAGGTGTGAATGAAATGTCGCCTCTATTGTTTGCGTCTTCCATTTCCCAGCTGGAATTATGGGTGATGGCGAGTGCATTTCCTGTAATATCACTGGGAAACGCAGGCCCTCACCTCGTCTTTTAATGAGGCGTGATGAGGGTCGCCTAAGGTTAAAAAAAAATAATAAAGAAATAAAGAAAAAAAAGCCCAAAGGACTTTGTGTATCATTATGTATTTGATTTTATTTTACATGGTTGCATATTCATTGGTGGAGGACTGCAGGACAGCCGGAGTCACATTCTCACACACGCAAACACACATCCACACACACACACAGGAGAAGCGGGTTCATTTCAAGTTGAAATTCATGCACATTTTTATTGAACAGTTATATAAAATACTTTTCATAGTTGCAAGTGCATGCCTCATCTGCCAACAGTTTTGAAGTTAAATTACAAAAGCAAGGCTTCATGTCGTGTAGTGAATTACTTGGGCACTTAAGCAGTTCTTAAAAAAGATCGAAGTATATTTTTTTTGTTTGTTTCATCTTAAAGTATTGAGCAGTATCAAACCTGTAACTGATATACAAAGCAGAGTTCCAAATAATAATAGTAATAATAATCAAATTACACTTTCTGTGGCACATTTACAAAACAGAACAAAACCGATTTACCTGTTATATGACACAAACAGCTAATCATGCATTTTTGAGTTACACATGTAACCACACACCTCACAAGAATTGTCAAACATGCTTAATTGGACTGTGTGCACTTACAAGCGCAGGTTAAAAATATGATTTCTCATCCATCTTAGATAATTAAATGCTTCAATTACAAAAGAAGTTGAAGGCATAGAGCATCATGGTGTTAATTGAAAGTATGCAGGTATATCCAGTATATGTTCACTAAAGCGCAATATATTTCAAAACAGGCTTCCACAGCCAAGGTATTCAGATTTTCTATTTCCTTTGTTTGATTTTTATAAAACATGCATAGGCAGACACTTGAAGTTTATTGTACTCTCTTTTTTTACACAATATAGGTTCTCTATTTTTACTTTGTTCGCAATACTTAAAAAGAGAAAAATTAACACTCAATTCCAGCAAGCCACAATAAATCTACCCCCCCTCCCCTTCCAAAAGAGACAAAAAATAAACATATTTGCAAATGATAGATAGGTTAATGTAAATTCCAGTTATGAAACTCAAGAAAATAGGTATTCATTACCGAGTTATTTAGCCATTATACAGAAAAATCAGGTCAAAGCACACACCAAAAGAACCTGAGGTAAGCATAATATGTACAAAACCATAAAACGTTCCATTATTTGGCATTTCGACAACATTGCAACATTCTTTTTAAGACTGCCTAATTAATTTCAGAGCTATTTTATAAGAGTAGCAAAAAAAAGTTATCAATAAATAGTCCTTATTTAGTTTGTACACCCTTATATGTTAAAAACATTATCTCATGTTCTGTCCTTTTTAGTGCTGTATTTTTGTAAACGTACAATAGTTAGTAAGAAGTTACACGACTTTCCGTTTCGGTGTAAATGAGCAAGGGTCTTTCAGGAAAAAAAAAGAAAAGAAAAAAGAAAAGAAAATCCCCTTTAAGATCTCTCTATCCCTCTCTTTCTCCTTCTCTCTGACATACTGCGGTGTGGTGTAGAGTCGAGCACGGTAAAGGCCTGACCGTTCGCAAATGTGACCCGGCAATAACTTAGCAGATTTGACTATGAACTAATATTTTGAAGGCATATCCAAAGACTAGCAAGTGAGATGTCCCCCCCAGTGTGAGCCATAGATGCCTCCCCCTTCCACTCTCTTAACACTCCCCCTCCTTTCCACTCCTTCACCCTTTGCCCCTTATCTGCGGTGGCGGGCCGTGATGAGGCTGGGGGCGAGGCAGCCCCGTCGGCCAAGGTGGCGCCTGCTGCTGGCCCTTCACTGGATGTTGCTGCCGCTGCTGGTGCTTCCCTTGGCGTCTGTGCCGTTGGTCTCCGAGGACAGGGCCTTGTTGAGGGAGTTGAGGCTGGCGTCGGAGGGCAAGGCGTCTCGCCGCGGCGGCATCCTCTCGTTTATGCGATCCAGGCCCTTCGCCTCCTCGAAGCTGGTGATCTTGTGCTGGGGCGAGAAGCCTTTGATTGCTGTTGAGATGCAAGAAAAAAAGGGGAACAACAAAAAAAAGAGGGGAGAAATCAGGAGTGATTTTAGAGGGGAGAGATAAACATGATTAGAAGAATGGGGTCACACTTGCTCACATTCATCCACACAGCACCAGATTTGGCTGATCTTTGGTTTGGTCTTGGTTAATGGAATTGTTGTAACGGAAAAAACTTATTTTGCTGAGAAACCAACAACATAAAGACGACATCTGAGGAGCTGTTGGCTAATTCAACTGCAAGTCATCCATTAAGAAATTAGTCATTGAAGTGCCTGTTAACAATAATGATAACTGCTTGATGCTGATCTCTAAAGACTTCGCTCTTAAGGAATATCTGACATCTTGGAAAATCCACCTATTCACTTTCTTACACAGAGTTAGATAAGCTTAGTAAAAGTATTGGAAACAGGATGAAACAGCTAAACTGGCTCTGTCTCGAGGTAAAGAAGACGACTGCCAGGGCCTCTAAAGCAGACTAATTAAATGACATTTGTTTAAAGACAATCATTTGTTATATGGAATTAAATGCAGGACTGTTTCTTGGAAGGGCGTTTTGTCATGTTGCTGGATAATAACTAAGCTACAGCAACCAGGCAGCTGCTGATTATAAGTACTAATGTTCTTGTCCAGTTCTATGCAAGACAGCGAATAAACACATTGCCCAAAATGTTGACCTGTTCCTTCACCTGAACATAAAAGCTGTCAGTATGATGAGGCACAAATCTGTACCGGTTATAAAACTGATCTAACTCTCCAACCATTGATTGAGTGTTGAGTGTTGAGTTTTTAAATGGACATCAACATTATATTTTACAGGATATTTACATACTGGTCATTTTGAATGTTTAGTGCTTCAGTAAGAGATGAACAATTAATATAAAAGGATATAAGTCATTTTTATGAAATGACAACACATTAACACCATTTATCAGAAGTTTGGAAATTATAGAACTGCACAGACATAAGGATTAAATCCTTCTAAATCTATAGAGGGCGCTCCTGGCATCAGGGTCAACAGGTTTTCACTGTGCCATCCATCCTCTGATGAGTGTATCTAAAACAATCGACCATCTAATGACCATCTTGTGCTGCTATTTTCTATCTTAAACATTGTATGAATAAACACATAGATATTAGAGTTAAAAATACGGCTAATGCTAAAGTATATCTTGACTCAGGCACATTTCAGAACACCTGAGGACCCCAAACATCCAGATCGCCCCGTCACGTCACAGATTTAAAAAAAAACGACAAAAAGGGAAGAAGGAGAATGATCCAGGAGACAAAAAAGAACGAGGGGAGGAAAAAAAAAAAAGAAACAAACACTGGAGTGGAGCCCACTGAGACATTCACTTCCACAAAATCGAACCACGTTGAGACTGAGCTCACGTACAAAGACACTACAGAGGTACTTGGGGTGCTAACGACTTGTTAAGTCTGCTTGGAGCATGCAGCAATATTAAGGGACCACTGGAGGTTATGAGGGGTGGAGGTCACAAGGTCATTTAGACTGGAGTTTTATTAATAAAACAAGATCAAATTCAATTTGACTGAATAGTGGAATAAGGGGAAATCACAGCTGGTTTACTAAAGTACCACTGAAATGAATAAAATCAGGCTGATTTGATACAATAGCATCACGTTTGTCACCTCGACACTGTTTTATTCAATTCAATGGGAGTGTTTTGTTATTATTATTCCAATATTCAGCTTGATCAAGTTTCATTTCAGCCTGCTTTTGACTTGAAAGAGTTCAAATTTTGTTACTTCCACCTCTCATAAAAGGCTGGGGGAGCGAGGGTCTTAATGGTGATAAGAACTATGATTGCAAAGAAGATGACCCTTTACTAGAATGAGAGAGGTGAAAGGGTGGGGCATCATTTTAGAGAACAAATTGGGGAGCGTGGAGGAGGGCGTGATGGGTAGCGTAGTTGTGTTGCTGCATAGCACAGGTCAGACACAGGTTATTAGCAGCTCACGGGAAAGAACACGACACAGCAGGGCCACAGAGGATCCACATGGAGAGAGAAGCAGAGAAGTGTCTCGACACTACAATGGACTGTCCTCTATGGGGCTAAAGAGGAAATACTGGACAATTCCAACGTAAATAGCAGCTGGCAAACTACTATTTAGCTCGCAGTTGAGGTTGTTCTTGCGCCAAAGGCGATGGAAAGATTTTTTTTTTTTTTTTTTTAGAATCTAATTTGGATTTCAAAGCCTCCTGTGGAGCGTTTGTCTCGACTACTTCAGATTCAGCTCTAAAGAAAACTGCAGTACTGTTAGATTAAGACAACAGCAACAACAATGCACAACTGCTTCAGTTGTTTCAAAGGGGAAATACCTTCATAAGCTTTCATAGCAAGACTTCAGTGTATTGTGTGAGGGCAGAGCGAGGGAGAACGCTGCCTTGTGAAGTAAGAGAGAAATGACCATGTTGAGTGATTTAAATGACACACTTGTTTGTTTAAGGGACTCCCTTCCTCTGGCAAACTGCAACCAGATTTAGATAAGAGAACAATGTAACCTGGCACACAGCTTAATACTCTGTTGTGTGACTTGATCATCTTATTTTTCACTGCAAATCTGTGTCTATACTTGACTGTATGGGATGTGCATCTACCAATCACTATATGTATGACACTGCAGCCCGATCAATACTACATTTCTGAAGCTGCTACTAATATTTGGATTTGTGAATTTTAAAAAAATCTGATAAATATATATGTAAGTGCTCTGAGCTTACACATCAGCAGATAAAAATGTATCTACATTAAGCTGATATCAGCCAATACATGACTCAGGACAGTTTAGTGTTCTAGCCCTACATTATATATTATGTTGGTCCAACGACTGCCGACCCCGTCATGGTTATAGATTTACACCATGCAGGCTTGCATGAAAGATGACGAGATGCGTTTGCTTTGCACTCACTCAAATTCACAGCGTGACCTCTGCGATTTTGAAATCTGTGCTATGAAATCCATTCCCCTTTAAAACACATGTGACCACAGGATTTCCTAATTACTTACTTCTTTTTTCTCTGTTAATACTATGCCACATTTTGTTAGCCCAAACACCCAACACACTCTATTCAAGCACCAGCGAGATGGATGAAAACCCAGCAGAGCCCCCTGTCTATTGCCATGAAAAGCAACAGAAGAGGGCAGCCAGACCCATTTACCTTCGTCAGCCTCAATAGCTTCAATAGTAGCTGAAGAGAAGAAGAGGGGGGTTGCAAAACGAATGAGAGAAGTGAGCAGAGGAGTTCATTTTGTCCCAGGAACAAGTCAATGAGCAGCAAAGACAGCCAATGCCGACAACAAAGGTTAAACGTAATCTCCACATTATATGACAGAGGACACATGGATGTTAGCAAGAGGAGAGAGGAGGAGGAGGAGGAGGAGGAGGAGGAGGAGAGGGATGAGCCTTAGCTTTTTTTTCTGATGAGTTCCAGATCTGTAAAGGGAAAGGCGACACATGTTCGTGGCAGCGAACGACCTCATGAGTAGAGGAATCGCGGTACTTTGAAAACGTCTGACAATCAATGCAGTGATAGAAAAAAAATGAATACTGCGGGGACAAACACTGATAGCAAATACCAGACGACATAAAGCCGGAAATATATTAGTTCTTCCACTGTTACGCAAAAAAGAGCACACATGGAGAAAGGAGAGTTGAAAGAGGACGGATGGAGAACAGGGATAAGTTTTAAGTGCATGTGCGGTTGTGGGTTTCATGGCTGTAGCTCGATTATTAATGTGAAATCGAAGCACTGTCGGCACATAGAGCAGCGTCGCTGGAGTGTTGTGTGCAGCATGAAACAGCATCTGGAACTGCGGGGTTGGCAGCTTTTGATATGAAATATCAAAAGTGCTGGCTTACTTTCGTGAAGTGTGAGGAAGGGGAAGAAAAAATATAAACCTTTGGTATCTCAACCACTTACCAATTGTTTCTACAGTCATCCTTGAGATCATAAATGAACATACAGTACAGCTGTGTATATCAGCTCTACACAAAGACAGGGATGAGGCAGAAGGTGACGGCAAAGTAACAGCTATACAAGTACTGAAGGCTACAGAACATACGGTCATGAGGATGAGAAAAAAGGCACGAGAGCAACAAAGTTTGAACAGAATGGTCGATGGGAGTCAACATTACAGTAGAAGCACACTGATATCTGCCTGAAGGAGGAGGAGCAATGTGATTCTACCAATGTTGCAACAGGAATCTCTGAACATCACTCTGCCTTCACCGGGGTTCTCTTTAGTGTCAGCTGCTTCCGGACAAATACTCTACACCTTACATTTTTATATATGCTAACATACAAGGACCACCAGATGATCAGAAGAAACTATTCTCGTGGTTTCAAACCTCTAATGGAACTTCAGTACACTTAATGTTGGGCTGATGGGTGGTATTTGTGTTCACTACTCATTTTATATGGATATGCTCCATTCTGTGAGTTGTTCAGATGTGATCGTGTCCTACTTTGGCCCTCCCACTGGAGGTCACAAAGCAAAACTCAAAATGTGAGTTCAAATGGGCACAGTTCAAAATTTGTGCATCAAGTGTAGCTGACCAACATTCAGTGGCATGACTTCAAATATTCACGTCAACTCTTCCCTACCATCTGCTAGATAGAGTCATTTAATATGATGGGGCTTAAGTTGAGAATTTTTAAAACAAAACCGAAAAGAAAAGTTCAATTGCTTTGCAAGTGCAGCAGTTTTGCTGCTATAGCATTACTTGGTCTGGTATGGTCAGTAGCCTCTAGTGGCTAATGTTGGTGAACTTTAGTGAGATATTGCTGGGTGACAGATGATATGTAGACAGTTCACTGACTTCAGTATACACTCAAGTCAGAGTACACCCTAAAGTGGTGCAACTTATTTTAGTTTATGCTGTAATTGTTACTTGTGGCCAGAGCAGTCACTCTTCTGCAAATGCTATAGGCTCACTTTTAAAGTGAAGAGGTGCCTATTGGTATAAAAAAAAGAGATAAGTGCGAGCTGATGTGTGAGAACCTGTGACAGGAGAGGGAAGTTGTCTAGATTTCTGTTTTATTTTGTGAATGAAAAGGCAGACAGCAGCTATCCCCCTTTCATTCACAGTTGGTTGTGTCAATTCCAATTCATCCTTTGAATCACAGAGAGTCCCGTCTCTATCCTGACGGAGCACTGCTGAGATCCGCGACTAAGCACTCAAATGGACAATAAAGTGACTATTTCTGTCAGGAGTCTGAGTTAATTTGAAGTGTCTGTAAAGGCGTTTCCAGAAAGCCTTTACTTCCTCACTGAAGCGGCTTGTCAAACTCATTTAAGGGAGTGTTTGGAATTCAACATAAGAGGGTGAACTGAACTCTAAACTTGTCTCACAGAAAACGAAAAGAAAAAAAACCACAACAGAATACTTGCACAACCGATTATACCTGCAGTTTCTAGGGAGAGAGGAGAAAGAAAAAGATACAGGTAATATTTGAGATAAAACCAGTGGAATACAGAAAGAGACGGGGACGGGAAGACAGGGTATTAATGCGAGACATCAGGAGGGAGAGACATTAGAGAAGACAAAGGGACAAAAGAAATCTGCTGAATGTATCTGGCATTGTTTGGGAGACTGCGTGAGGGAAATACAACTTAATATTTTATCATCATTTATCCAGGGGGAAAAAAAATAATACTCCACTCATCTAAACATGCAGTATAGAAAAGATGCTGACTGAAGCTGCCAGAAACATTTAACTACACTTACAGCATTACTTTGAGGCAGCAAATTTGAAATTCACCGAGGGAAAAGGGAAGGAGTGTGTATACAGTATCCCCTAAACACTGAGCTAGCACTTTACGCAGGGTATTGCTGTGTAAGGGGAATTTCTGTGTGTGTGAGGATCCCTTCTGGGGGCCGTGGCTGGGGGTCTCGGGGTACTTGGTGACAGTCTTACCATTCTGCAGCTTTTCTTTGCCACCGGACAGCACTCCGCTTGGTAACATGCCTGTCGGGGTCAGTCCCTTCAGCGTCAGCACGCTCTCACTCTCCTCTCTGAAATATTGATAGGGAAACAAACATGTTATGTAAAAGGTGTTACTTCCTGAGGCTCATTTCTAGTGTAAAACTGATCAGAAAGGTGTGTTTTAAAACTGAAGGAATATTCAACAACTGATCAACAGCTCTGTTTTGGTCGCCATGGACACCAGAGGGAAATCACCTCAGCACCTGAATGTTTGCGACCTAATTGTTAACTTTGTTTGTCACTTGGTGCAGGCCGGTCATGTGCAGAGTTTATCAGAGCTATTTTAGTCCCTGAAAACATTTGCCGGCTAAGTTGATGAGAACTGTGAGACTGAACAGTGTTTGTGAGCTGAGACACCAAAACAATTAGCTGAAAGATGCTAAAATGATTCATAGAGCTAAGGGGAATTCAGCTCTATGGATCTGTGGGTTTGCTGCTACAGTCACACTTTTTACATCAAACGGAGTGATTTCACCAGTTAAATATT